>BLSH010040334.1:385138-408348 GCA_018402905.1 Glandirana rugosa
GCATACGTTTGACAACATTAAGGATGTGGCAAGTGGACTAAACCTACATTTATGGGAGTTTAATTTCGACTTTCAGACGTTAATTTCGTGTGGAACAAACAAAGTAAAGTTTAGGTAACACCACCACATATCTCGGTTTTTCTAATCTTAACACAGTTACAAGGTTATAAATACCTGGATCGACATATAAATGTTTACATACGTTGAAGACAAAAATTGGTGAGGTCTAGGCGCGATAACGGTATCATGCCGAGGTCGCGCCTAGACCTTACGGCCCTGCTGCAGGTACCTGCAGCGGGGGACACGCGCGAGGAGCGCGCGGGGGGCGCGAGGAGCGCGCACAGGGGGCGACGTCCATGGACGTCGTCCCGGCATTCCAGATCCGCGCTGGAGCCGTACTATGGCAATAGCGCGGATCTGGAGTGGTTAAAAACAGAAGTTGCATACATTTGTAAATATACAGCTAGGTCCATAAATATTGGAACATTGACACAATTCTAATCTTTTTGGCTCTATACACCACCACAATGGATTTGAAATGAAACAAACAAGGTGTGCTTTAATTGCAGACTTTCAGCTTTAATTTGAGGGTATTTACATCCAAATCAGGTGAACGGTGTAGGAATTACAACAGTTTGCATACGTGCCTCACGCTTTTTAAGAGATCAAACGTAATGGGACAGATTAACAATCATAAATCAAACTTTCACTGCTCCTTTGCAGTCAATTACAGCCTGAAGTCTGGAACGCATAGACATCACCAGACACTGGGTTTCATCCCTGGTGATGCTCTGCCAGGCCTCTACTACAACTGTCTTCAGTTCCTTCTTGTTCTTGGGGCATTTTCCCTTCAGTTTTGTCTTCAGCAAGTGAAATGCATGCTCAATCGGATTCAGGTCAGGTGATTGACTTGGCCATTGCATAACATTCCACTTCTTTCCCTTAAAAAACTCTTTGGTTGCTTTCGCAGTATGCTTCGGGTCATTGTCCATCTGCACTGTGAAGCGCCTTCCAATGAGTACTAAAGCATTTGTCTGAATATGAGCAGATAATATTGCCCAAAACACTTCAGAATTCATCCTGCTGCTTTTGTCAACAGTCACATCATCAATAAATACAAGAGAACCAGTTTCATTGGCAGCCATACATGCCCATGCCATGACACTACCACCACCATGTTTCACTGATGAGGTGGTATGCTTTGGATCATGAGCAGTTCCTTTCCTTCTCCATACTCTTCTCTTCCCATCACTCTGGTACAAGCTGATCTTGGTCTCATCTGTCCATAGGATGTTGTTCCAGAACTGTGAATGCTTTTTTAGATGGTGTTTGGCAAACTCTAATCTGGCCTTCCTGTTTTTGAGGCTCACCAATGGTTTACATCTTGTGGTGAACCCCCTGTATTCACTCTGGTGAAGTCTTCTCTTGATTGTTGACTTTGACACACATACACCTACCTCCTGGAGAGTGTTCTTGATCTGGCCAACTGTTGTGAAGGGTGTTTTCTTCACCAGAGAAAGAATTCTTCGGTCGTCCACCACAGTTGTTTTCCGTGGTCTTCCGGATCTTTTGGTGTTGCTGAGCTCACTGTTGCGTTCTCTCTTTTTAAGGATGTTCCAAACAGTTGATTTGGCCACACCTAATGTTTTTGCTATCTCTCTGATGGGTTTTTTTTTTTTAGCCTAATGATGGCTTGCTTCACTGATAGTTACAGCTCTTTGGCTCTCATATTGAGAGTTGACAGCAACAGATTCCAAATGCAAATAGCACACTTGAAATGAAATCTGGACCTTTTATCTGCTCCTTGTAAATGGGATAATGAGGGAATAATACACACCTGGCCATGGAACAGTTGAGCAGCCAATTGTCCCATTACTTTTGGTCCCTTAAAAAGTGGGAGGCACATATACAAACTGTAATTCCTACATCATTCACCTGATTTGGATGTAAATACCCTCAAATTAAAGCGGAAAGTCTGCAGTTAAAGTACATCTTGTTTGTTTCATTTCAAATCCATTGTGGTGGTATACATAGCCAAAAAGATTGGAATTGTGTCGATGTCCCAATATTTATGGACCTGACTGTATGTTAAACCACACTGCTGCACCAAGGAACCTCAGAAAAATGTGCTCCCCAATTTTAAGTGATATGAGCCTTATATAGCAATACATACATCAAGAGCAGGCTTACCTTGAGGAGCTAGCCCTATCCTTGTTCAAGGCACAGCGAAACACTAGAAGTCTGAGATCACTTACGGAAGCTGAAATCCACCAGTGCATTGCATTAAACAAAGCAAAAATGGCAGGCACTGAAATTAAATTTCAAATAGCAAAGGGAAAGTACACATGGGTGGTGCATGTTTTTGGTTTATTTATGTATTTATTTTTTAATTTTGCATGGGATTGATGCAAGACTGCTCATGATTATTTCCAAGGAATTGTGATATGATTCTACAAGCAGAGTATATGCTACTACCATTCTGGTCATTGACCAGTGCATACATACATGCATTTTATGGCTTAAGAACCTTGCTGTGAAAACTTTTTTAAGATTAAATATAAAGTATGTACACCCAAAACTTTTTCTATAATGTAATTTTTAATGCACTTGAAAATATGAAAATGAAGGAACACTATTATCATTTAAAAGATTAAAAAAATATAAAAGGATATGTAAAGGGAAAGGCTGCAAAAATTCTAAACAAATGACAGGTTTCAAAAGAGAGTAGGACAAACTCAAAAATGATTCAAATGTATGTAGCTGGACTACAGAAAGATGGAGAAGGAGACATTTTCCTCTTTACAATCAGTTTAATTTCAGTTTCTGCTCTTATGCTGAATGTTGTGCTGCACTGACCCTCCAGTCAACACAGGGAGAACTATAGGGAGAGAAGTCTATGGATTTCTATGCAAAATGCTTTGGATCGTGGGATTTGAAGCCCATATTAAAGAGGAAGTAAGCCCAGATGGGGTTTACTTCCTCTGCATTCCCCTGTAATGTAGATGCATAATGGGCTACTATGCATTGCATAGTAGCCCATTATGTGCCACTTACCTGGAAACGAAGCCTGCAACGTCCAAAGCTGTCCCCTGTGCTGGCCGCGTCCATCTTCAGCTCCTCTTCCTTCCGGGGCCACGATCTCCGGTTCTGTGACTGGCCGGAGTCGCGTGACGTAAGCCGCCAGTCACGTCACGATCACAGTGAAGAAATGGCATGGAGGCCGTATCTTCACTGCGCATGTGCCAAAATGACGTCGGCACATTTACTACACTGTATATCTCCTGATCCGTGCATGTTTGGGAGACATGCAGGGCACCCACCGGTAAGCCTTATTATAGGCTTACCTGTAGGTTAAAGTGGTTGTCACGAGTTGTTCCCAATGGGAGATTTCACCTCTATTCCTGTTCCAGGGACATAATTTTCTCATCATTTTCTATTTTTGAAAATGGTCTCAAAAGTGGGGTCGAAAACAGCAATAACCTGACAGGGGTTCTAATTAGGGTTGCACCAATATCGATACCATTATCTGTGCCGATACTAAGCATTTGCACGGGTATCGGTACTCGTGCAAATGCTCTGATACCTGAAACCAATACTTTCAGCCTTGGTTCTTTCAGATGTCAGCCGGATCCCCCCACTGACAGCTGAAATGTGAAAAAAAAAAAAGCTAGCAATTATTGGTTGTTCAGGAGCAGGGCCTCCATGTCCTTAACAACTGATGACTCATTCAGCTGTCAGTCGGGTTCCGTGTTGACGGCTGAAGTGTAAACTAAATCCTGGCAATTGGAGTTGTCAAAAAAAAAAACCAGCAGCCAGGCAATGATTATCAACCACATTGCTCAGCGCTGAAACAGAAAGATGAAAAGAAACACTGTTGTTTTTGGGAACTTTCTGTTTATACACCTACAGATCAAATGGATGAACTTCCATCTGCAGATGAAATCAGGTTAAAGTGGTTGTAAAGGCAGAAGGTTTTTTTTTATCTTAATGCATTCTATTCATTAAGATAAAAAAGCCATCTGTGTGCAGCAGCCCCCCTCAGTCCCCCCCCCCCCAATACTTATCTGATCCCCATCTAGATCCAGCGATGTTGCATTAGAGACTCGGCTATCCGGGACTCCCCGCCTCATTGAACGAGACAGCAGCTTGGTGCCATTGGCTCCTGCTGCTATCAATCAAAGTCAGTGAGCCAATGAGGAGAAAAGGTGGAGGAGCCAGGCCGCGGCTCTGTGCCTGAATGGACACAGGGAGCTTCAGCTTGGCTGGTATGCCCCCATAGGAAGCTGCTTGCTGTGGGGGCACTCGGCAGGAGGGAGGGGCCAGAAGCGCTGAAGAGGGACCTGAGAAGAGGAGGATCTGGGCTGTTCTATGCAAAACCACTGCACAGAGCAGGTAAGTATAAGATGCTTTTGAGACGCTTTTAAAGGGAAAAAAATGAGACTTTAGTATCTTTTTAAAGCAATCTGTCAAGTAAAAAAAATGATTTTTTTTTTAATTCATTTTCCTCTGTTTAACCCCCCAATTAAGCCTTGATTTACTCTAATCAGCCTTAATTAACTCCTTATTCTCCTTCTTCATTTAATTATTTTCCTGCTGATTTTTTCTCTTCACTTCTATTTTATAAACTATTAATAATTCAAAATTTTTGTTTGTTTGCTTTGTTCGTTAATATTTTTTATACCTTTAACATATATTTACACGTTTCACATTTTAAAAAAGCACAAAATTAAAAATAAATAAATATTTATTTAATTTGTAAATAACTTTTCAATGCTTTGTACTAGGGATGCACCGATACCATTTTTCTAAGACAGAGTGAGAACCGATACGTTTTTAAAGTACTACCAATTACCGATACCTATCACCTAGGAAGGGTAGGTAGAGGGGTGGTTTGGGAGGCGGGGAAGGGGTGGAATTAGGGAGCTGGGTGAGGCTTGGGTGAGGGCAGGGTGGGGGGAGGGGGGGCAGTAGGGGGGGTAAGTGAGGACAGGGTGGGGGGGAGAGGTAGGAGGGTTAATGAGGGCAGGGTGGGGAGAAAATAGGAGGGTGAGGGCAGGGTGGAGGGAGGGCTAGAAGGGACTCTGGGAACCCTACTTTGTACCATCACTGACAGCTGAAGTGTAAACAAAAGAGTTGCGGTAGGTATCAGTACTTTGCATCAGCAAGTACTAAAAAAAAGTGTCGGTACTCATACTCGTTGTATACAAAAATGGTATCGGTGCATCCCTAGTTCTAATCCTTCCCCTCAAACTTTAAAAATGGCTTTGCAAACACTTTGTTAGCCATTAAAGAGTATTACTTCAAGCATAACTGTATTCAACACATTTATCCTTTAACAATAACTCATGTAAATATAACCCATTGAAAAGCCTCCATTCATTCAGATGGATAGGCCATCCATAGTTGGTACTTGTGATTATTATTATTATACAGGATTTATAGAGCGCCGACAGTTTGTGCAGCGCTTTGATATCCTCTTCGCAGGAATAAATGGAGATGTTATGCAAGTGAAGAAGCTGCATGGTGAATTTACAGCAGTGGCTGGGCAGCTGTCAGTGGGGTCACACAGTGAAGATCTGGCTAGAGATAACTATACTTTATCCTCACACAATGAATATGAAACATTCACATTCTAACTCAGTAGCATACCTCTACTTTGTGATTTGTCCATAGCTGATTTTTATTTCTGTCAGTTACTTGGAGACACAAATGACTTTCTGTCAGTGGCATGCCCAAATTATTTGTCACTTGGGGCTAATCTTTTTTTCAGTGGCCAAGAGCAAATAATGTATGGCACAGCATACAGGGTGATGTAGGATTTTGTAGCGTAACATGGTTGGTGCTGCAGCGATTACCAGCTGTTTCCTGGAAACATCAAGTAAGTGTACATATTCGCCAGCACACCATGGATCAACAATCACCGTTCAAAGGTTTTCACCATGGTATGTTGGCGAATATGTACACTTGTACATTATACTGTCCTGAGCTCTGCAAACTGTGTGCTGGGCTGTATGTTAAATTGCATTCTTTACATGGAGATATATGATGCATTATCCTGACCACTCTATATGGCGGGAGTGCAACAGTAAGGAAAGTAAGCAAAGTACATCACAGCATAAAACGTTGGGAAGTCAGGAGTATCTAATGAACAGCACAGCTAATTGAATAGCGCCTATTGATCCACCCACGGCCATTTTCTGTCAACCAAAAGGGAGATGGACCTGATGGAGAACTATCTCAGAGTTCCCCATCAGGTCTTGTGCACATCACAACAAAACTCCTCAGCTGCTGTGTTTGTCTATGTGATGGAAGCAGTGGCCCGAGAAGAAGGTCACAAAAACAAAAACCATGTACCTGTTTCCAACAAGTACGTAAATCTGTTGCAGGCACCAGCATTTGTTGTGAAGAGGTAAAATGGAATTCTAAATAGTGTCTATGGCACACTTCATAAAGTCTAGAGAGTGGGTGGCAGGATTTTGAATTTAAATTATGGGCCCACGCGTAGGCACCCTCTGAATGGCGGTACCCCCCTAAGGTACACCACCGCTTTACGTTATTTTGCTTCATCCTGAAATATCACTTCTTTTAACATGTCATAGTATGCTTATGTTCCAGCATTAAAAATGAGCTGCTTTATTTTGTCAAGCGCATTACTCTGTTAATATTACCATTAAAAGCCATTACGTTCCAGCATTAACAATTATCTGCTTCATTTTGTCAAATTCATTCATCTGTTAATATTCTAATTAAAAGCTAGAGGCTTTTTCAGAGGTGTTAAAACATCAGATGTATAGTGAATCTCTGCAGGTAATTGGCAATTCCTAGAGCAGTTTAAAGCTGTGATTGGTTTTCAAGAGGTCTCATGTGAGAGATTGCTGCAGTCTGGTTTTAGCAGTTGAAACAATAAAACATGGCCTGTAAGCAGGTGGATGTTAAATGTTTATGTTTTTTAAAATGTTCTACGGCTTTACAGATGAGTACCGTATGTGATTCAATTTTTATGTTATGTTATTGTACTGTGTAGTTGTGTTTGCCCTGCTGAGGGGGTACTCCTTGAGAGGTAAGGGTAAACTCTGTTAGCCAGGCTTTTTATGGAAGTACTGCCTTATGTAGGGGCAAACACATAAATTGGGAGGGAACTACCTCTCAGGGGCGCCATAGTTGGTAAGTCGTCTGGAGGTATGTGCCAGGTCTCCCCAGTTATGGAAGAGGATGCTGCTTGCACTTAACCACCACCTCTGGGAGTCCATCTGGGGTTCCAGAGATATGGACTCATGCATGGACCTAAAGTGTTAATTCACCTTTACAGAAAATCTGTAAAGGTGACTTAACATGCCTCCGGTCCCCACTGTACTAACCTCCCATGATACTGAGCTGTCAGGGCTTCTGCAAGTCGCTCCAACAGTCCAGAGATTTCTCTACTCTGCATCCAGTGCTGCAAGGATAGACCAGATGGATTCCACTTGATCAGTACCGTCACATGGACTTTCACAAGGTATGACTACCTCTTGGCAAAAGGGGCACCAGGAGAATAAATAAGGAGCACCAAGCACTTAGAAGATTAAGTACAGCAATGGGTATTGAAACATCTTTGTTGAATTGTTCACTTGAGTAAAAACATTTATTGTTATCTTAAAGGGTTGCAATGCATGTATGGCATTGAAGAAGCATCGCTTTTAAGTTGGAGTGTTGCCTTAGCACCAGCCTTGTGATAAAGGACAGCCTCAGTCCACCTTTGGGGGCACTAGCAAGTGGGGCTGCCCACATGGGTGCAGTATGCCCCACCCACAGGCCTCCCTAAATACAGGGGGCTGTGATTTCCCCTCTCTGCAATCTACCCACCATGCTCAATGGCCTTTAATCCCCAATGGCCTTTACTCCTTTCAAACATAAATGCCTGCATTGTTCCTTATCTAAAGGTACTTTCCTTAGAGGCTATAGCTCCCTCCAGGAGGCTGACTCCCAATATCCCCTGCCATATGTTTGTCTGCAAGTGAAAGGGATCGCTTCAGAGCCATACCAATGGTGCCAGATTTGGGACATGATATGATCACTTAGGATTACTTACTACTGTACATTCATTGAAGTAAATAAAAAAATGAATGGTACATGGCACCTGATTGGCTGGTTAGGTTCAAACTGGGTGCCTTGTTTATGGTGGAAGTTCCTCATGATTAAGCATTTCTTGACTATCAATAATATACACTCTATCAGGCCATAGCATCCCTAAGAACCCATATAAACCTCTACCCAACCAATAAGGCGCACTGTTAAGAAATTCAGACCATATCTTTCAGTTTTACAATGTGGTGGTCTTGCACTCTAATGGTTGCATAAGTCAAGCAAAAATGGCATGGCATTTAGGAAATTAAAAACTAGTGGCTGTACTCCATGACAAGGCTAAGTAGTTTAGATAGGTTTGGTCATCTTAGATTACTCATTATTTCCCTGGCGACTTTAAAGATTTAATGGACCATCTAACATCCACTTATATTAGGGGGGGGTGGTTGTGAGTGTGGTGGTGCCCTGATTAGTCTTGCTCCTTCCTTTCCATTGCCAACTTGCCCTTTCCATCTACCTCTGCACTTCCCTTCTTTTTTCATCAACTTGATTAAACCTTCTTTTTTCTCTTATGCCTGGTAATCCTGCTGGATTCTCAAATCTCTGCCCTAAATTTGCACAGAGCTTTATCTACTTCTGATTCTCTTTGTGCTTACATGTATCAATGTTGCTTATATTTTTTAAAAAAACTTTTGAAACAGAAAACATGGCCAAAATGCTTAATTTCACAATGGGCATTTTCTACATTGAATTATATATTGGGATATTTTAAAAACGTGCTTAAATTCATACCAGGTCCTCAGAAGTATTGCTAAACATGCATAGAACTTAAAGGTGTAACTTGTAGCTTGTGGATAATCTCTGCTGGATTTACACTGTTCTGTGTACATGCAGAGTGCATGGTAATGCACACTGCTGATGTGAATGGGCCACCAGAGTTTCTCTTTGCTCTTCACACTAAACTACATTGCATAGATGTAAACCAGCCACACAGGAAAGAATGTTTATTTTTTCATGACATGCAGTAAATGCAGCAAAATGCAAGGCCTTTTCTGTTCCAAAACTGACAAGTGGTAAAGAGGCCATCGTTTGTGTTCCTTGGAAACTCCTGGGCAGGTCAAAAACAAAAAATGTAGCTGCTAATTTGGTAACAACCTTTAAAGTGAATATTTACATGTGCCATGTCAACATGACTGGTCATCACTTCTTTACAGATCCAAGCTTTGTGAAAGAATGTTCCACTTCCAGATGTGTTGGATGCCAGTGTCTATTGTGCTCCATGGTTTCCTCCACCAGTGGTCTGCAGTACTGCAGGACACAAGGACTGGTTAAATAAACCACACAACCCAGAAGTGTACCAGATGCAGAAGATCTTTCAGCAAGCCTAGACTAAGGTGACTAGATTTTTATAATGAAATCCCGAAACATATTTTTTCTTTTTACTGGTAATGGCGGCAATCAGCGACTTATAGCAGGACTATGATATTGCAGCGGACAAATCGGACATGAAGTGACCCTTTTGACACTTTGTGAGAAACAGTGACACTAATACAGTGATCAGTGCCAAAAATATGCACAGAGACACACACACAGTGCAATGTAGTCTATTCACAGACACCCCCAAAGCACATCTGTGTTGAAGCCTTGAAGGCACTGGCAGCCCCACTATCAGGTCCGCTTCCCCTCTGTTCCTGCTACTGGACACTGTCAGCTGAGCTCAGCTGCCTCTCTCTGTCTGTCCTCACAGCCTCTCAAGTCTCACTCTCCGGGCCCCGGCTACTACTGGGTGGGGAGTGGAAGAGGATCACTCCGCCAGGGAAGGCAAGGAAATAAGCAGACAGGTGGCTGGACTTGAGCCAAGGCAGAGGAACATGCGAGCGGGAGCGGAATGGGCATGCACCCGAAACGGAAGAAACAGTCCCTCCGCCCCGACCAGCACATGATCATCACAAAAGATGGAAAAAATAACCCCCTAAGCTAGTAGGAGCAGCAGAGCAGGGGGTGTGTAATTCAGAATTTTTTTATTATTCTGCACTGACTGTCTTTGAAATTACCTGGGCCCCTTTTCAAATCCAATCCGGGGAGAAACCCGGGGACAGACTTGGTCCAGGGACGGTGTCCTCAGTCCGGGGACTGTCCCCTACACTGAGCTGGAGAGAAGCAAAGGAGTGTAAAGGTGTGAGTTCTGTGCAGTGAGAGAACTGTAAGAGTAACGGGCAGAAAGTGAAGTGCTGGAGGGTTGAGAGGAGCAATAGTCTGCAGAGGGAGAGTCTGCAGTGAAGTGTGCATATACAGGCTTGTATATGGTCACCTTGTACCATAATTCTTTGGGCATCCCACAGTTACCCCTTATCCCCATCCAAGTTATTTTCCACAAATAAAACAAAAAAAGCAAACAAGAACTGGCCTGGTCAGTGTCTCTGGATGTGTGCATATGGTGCGATTGAGGTCAGCTATCAGGTGAACCACTACTACAAGCCACTCTCAAGGAAGCACATGTCTACATTTGGGGGCTCGTTTTCCGGGGTTACCTGTGAAGCAGCCAGTCGTCGCCCATAGCAACCATAAGAACTGAGGAATGTTTAATGTGTTTTATTGCCAACGTGGACTTAACCGGGATAAGAACTGTGTACTTTGCTTAAACTGTGCTAAATAAGTGTGCCATTGTTCATAGCAACCAGCGGGAGCTACCAATAGATTGCTACCAGCTTACCCAGTCGCTCCAGAACAGGACTGGGGACAGACATGTATAAAAAACGAATCCTACAATTCAGTGACTTTGTACCATGTGTCGCTGCCCATGGCGAACATGGTGGGCAAACGCGCCCATGGATTACAAATATGTTCTGTGCCATGCCATGGCCGGACATTCCCACTGGATTACAAATATGCCCAGCGTTCTGCTAAAGTTGGGCATTACAAGTGCTTTACCAATGACTGCTCTTATTCCTGCAAACAGTAAAGTATGCCTGGGACTGTTCTTGTTGATAAAAGGGAAAGACTGTGTAGCATGTGCTTTCCAGCAGAACAGTGGATACTACAGCTTACTGTTACTATGGGTAACCACCGTCAGAGTCACCATGCCTGGACAAGCCCGGCTAGCGTCCGAATGTCTGTAAAGTTTTGTTCTGCATACGAGGGGTTACAGCATCATGACACGCGGCATGCCTGCTTATCAGTACTTTTGGTGCCAGCTTGTCTGGTAATGTGGGGGCAGCGCCACGCCCTGGAAGAAGCTGTGCGCCTGCAGCTAGCACCAGTCACCACAAGGAGCAAGATGGCGGAAGGTGGGAGACTGCTTCCAGCGCTGACCTGGCTGCCGGAGTAGCAGGAACGGACTCTGTTTGACACAGGGGTTCGGTTGGAGCCAAGCGGGGGAATCACCCTGGGAGTCATCGATGGGATGGAGTGGTTGTGCCTCGTTTGCCTGGACTGCCGGATGTTTGCCATGGACTTCTCTGCCTGAGTTCGGTGTGGCCATTGTGATGCTCCTCTTACCCGGCGACTATCTACAGAGCAGGAGCCACGATACTACTAGGTGGACCTGCAAACAGGGCTCTGTCATCTGCAGTCACAGAAGTCCCGAGAGGCTGGATCAGGCCTGATGACCTTGCCACAAGGCGGAGTGGAGTTCGGTCTAACGTCTCCCCCACAAAGATCAAGGGAAGGAAAGACTGTTGTGGCCCGCAGCCTGGTCGGGGACTCGGGAACCGTGGGTACTATTGAGCAGGAGCCCAGGGTCCCTGAAATGCCGGCTGTGTCTTCACCTGCAAGCACCTCTGTTAAGCTGGAGCCAGTTGTTAAAGGGGGTGTGTCCCCTCAGAAGCCAGATGAGGGTGCAGAGCAGAGGGCCATAGACTGGGGGTCATCCAGTCTATGGGTCCCTTGAACACTTAGCTGAGTGGTCATCCCATAGTGAGGAATCAGCTGGGCAACTGGAGACAGAAGATTCGTCAGCCCTTTATTTCTCCGATGAGGGTGAGAAGGAGTCCCCTCAGGGTACCAATTCAGAGACAGGAACTCCCAGTCTTATTTACCAGACTTTCCTAAACCTGCCTTCCACTACCCAGACCAGAGCACCTAGATTCCGGCTGTCACGTCCCTGGCGGGAGAGTCTGTCTTATGCAGGGAGCAACCACTCTTTCGGCCCTGAATCGTGAAACCCTGGTAGAGTAGACAGGGAGTTCAGGAGTGTAGGGGGGAACGAGGGCTGGACTGGTCCACTGGTGATGATGTGGTGAGAGGTCCAACGAGGTCTCGTGCACGGGGAAGTCGGTGGTACAGGCTGGGTCGGCAACTGGCAGGCAAATACAGTACAGAAGGAGCAGGCTTAGGGGTGGTCAGAGACAGGCAAGGTCAGCAGCAGGCTGGCAGCAGAAGTACAAGGGGTGATCCAAAAGAGTGGTCGTGGCAAGCAGAGGTCGGTGCGGGCAGCAAACAGGCAGGGTCAGGATAGCCGGGTCTTCAGGAATACAGGAATTAAGGTTAGAGAAGCAAGCTCACAGGTGCACTTAACGTTGTAGAATGGACAACACTTGCACCCTACTGTTGTCCGTTTAAATAGGCTGTCTCTGAGTGGTGACAGCGCACACCGGCCTTGTGCGCATGTGCATGCTCCCATGCACGCCCACGCATGGGAATAGGCATGGCAACTCGATCCTGCTGCAGTGCAGGGAGCATTCCCTGACATTGCCCCCCCCCCCAGGGCAGCCTCCGGTGCCCTGGCGGGCATTTCTTCCAGAATGGTTCCTCCAAAAGGTGTTGATCAACTGCTCTTCATGCACATTTGCTTCCAGTTCCCAAGAGTTCTCCCCAGGCCCGTAACCTTTCCACTTGACTAAGTACTGTAAAGAGCCACCCCTCCTCCTGTATGCCAAGATAGCTTCAATTTCAAACTCCTCCTCTCCATCTACTAGAACTGGTTGACCATCCCCGGAAGGGATCAGCGGCCACAGGTTTCAGCAGGGAAACATGAAACACTGGGTGAATCCATAAAGTAGTGGGCAGATCGAGTTCATATGCCGCTCGGTTGATCTTTCTTTTCACAGAGAAAAGACCCATGATTCAAGGTCCCAGCTTCCTTGAAGGGTAAGTCAATCTTACGTTTTTTTGTAGCGAGCAAGCCCCGGTCACCTGGTTGGAGAATTAATTCCCCACGTCTCTTCCTGTCATACACATCCTTATTGTATTCCTGAGTCTTAGATAAGGTTTCCTGTAGCAGCCTCTGATTTTTCTCCAGAAATTTTGCGGTTTCCAGAACAGCTGGCACAGAGCTTTCAGGGGTTAAGCCAGGTAGAAATGTAGGAGGTAGTAGCGTGACCTAGTCAGTATGTGAGAAGGAAGAAAAACAACGGAGATATTGCTCCAAGGTCTGATTGATGTGTTCTGTTTGACCATTTGTTTGAGGGTGGTAGGAAGTTGAGAAAGCCAACTCGATATCCAAAGAAGAGCGGAGTGCCTTCCAGAACCGGGAGGTAAATTGGACTCCTCAGTCTGAGACTATGCTGGTGGGTACCCCTGTGAAGGCGGACTATCTCCTTAATAAAGACCTCTGTCGTTTCGGCAGCGGTGGGGGTGCCCTTCATAGGGAGGAAATGTGGCATCTTTGTCAGGCGAAACACAACGACAAAGATCGCATTAAATCCTTCGGCTGTTGGTAACTCCACAATAAAGTCCATCGAAATTCTGGACCAGGGCCTTTCAGGTACTGGCAGTGGGTTTAGTAAGCCCCACGCTCTGGTTATGCAAGTCTTATTCCGAGCACATATAGGGCAGGAATTGTCCACTGACGGCCACCAGAAGAAACGTAAAAGTAACTCAGCAGTTTTATGTGCGCCAAAATGTCCTTCCAGTTTATAATCATGACAGAGTTGAAGTACTGCTAAGCGTTGTTCATGGGGAATGAAAAACTGATTGCCGTGCCGTCACAGCCCGTCGGTTGTCACTAGTCCGGGATCAGGTGGGTCAGAGGAGTTGGCGATAGTTCTCCTGATTTGTGACAACAGGTCCTCTTGGGACACAATGAAATTTTGTGGAAGAAGGATGGTATCCGGGGAAGCAGGAACTCCAGACTTACAGAACATCCTTGATAAAGCAACAGGTTTCACATTTTTTGACCCAGGCCCTTAGTGATATGAAAGAGGAATCGGGAAAAGAAGAGGGCCCAGCGGGCCTGTCAGGGTTTCAGTCTCTTAGCTGTTCTGAGATACTCTAAGTTTTTGTGATCCGTGTAGACCAAGATGGGGTGCAATGCCCCTTCCAACAGATATTGCCACTCCTCCAGAGCCGACTTGATGGCCAGCAATTCTCTATCTCCAACATCATATTTCCTTTCAGGAGAAGAGAGTTTGCGAGAAAACACAGCTTTGGGGTAACACAGCTCCAACATCGGTCTCAGAAGCGTCTACCTCCAGGACATAGGGCAGAGCAGGATCTGGAAGCTTTAGAACTGGCGTTGAAGTGAAAAGCTTCTTCAGCATCTGGAAGGCCATTTGGGTCTCTATGGTCCATTGAAACCGGGAATCCTGCTTAGTGAGTTGAGTGATGGGTGAAATAATAGCAGAGAATCCCTTTATGAACTTCTGATAGACATTGGAGAACCCCACGAATCGTTGGACTCCTTTTTTATCTACTGGCGTTGGCCAATCCAAGATAGCAGAAATTTTCTGTTGGTCCATGGTAATGCCAGTGACCGATATGACCAACCCCAGGAACTGAATACTGGAACGCTTGAAAGCGCACTTCTTAGCCTTGGCGTACAGTCCATGCTGCCGCAGCCGACTTAGCAGTTTGCGGACATGCCCTCGGTGTTCCTCCAGGGATGAGGAGAAGATCAATATTTCATGAAGATATATAATGAGAAACAAGTCCAGGTAATTTCAAAACACATCATTGATGAGGTGCTGAAACGTTGCTGGGGCGTTACAGAGCCCAAAGGGCACAACTAAATATTCAAAGTGTCCGAAACGGGTTTGGAAGGTTGTCTTCCATTCATCGCCTTCTTGAATACGGATGAGATTGTATGCCCCGAGGAGATCCAACTTGGTAAAGACCGTGGCAGAACCCAGCCTCTGAAACAGTTCTGGAACCAATGGCAGAGGGTAGTTTTTTGATCGTTATCTTATTCAGCTCATGATAATCTATGCAGATCTCAGATTCCAGCGCCTACGGGGGACGTGGAAGGCCAGATAAACCCCTTTTCAAGGTTATCGTCCAGATAGGCTTTGAGGGCCGATAATTCCAGTTCTGACAGAGGGTAAATCCTACCGAACGGTACCTCTGCTCCAGGGAGGAGTTTTATCGGGCAGTCGTAAGGCCGGTGTGGGGGAAGTTTCTCTGCTCCCTTCTTACTAAACACGTCTAGATAGTCGTGGTAAACCGGAGGGACCGCTTGGCGCACCTCAGGTTCTGGATCAGAGTCCAAGCTTAAGAGTGTGGGACCAGTCTTGTTAGGTTTAGGTAGGCAGTGCTGGGCACAATAATTGGAAGAAAAGAGAATTTCCCGGATATCCAATTGATGCTAGGGCAGTGGGCTCGGAGCCATGGAAGTCCAAGAATAATAGTAAAAAGCAGGGATGCGATGGCATCCAAAATGAGTAGCTCCCGGTGGCCATCAGCCGCCACAGCGGGCAAGGGAAAGGTCTCGTGGGTGACGGTATCAGATTTTATGGTGGACCCATCGGCTAAGTGGATAAGCATCTTATGTGCCTTAGGACAGAAAGGAATCTGATGTTGTGTAGCAAAGGCCTGATCCACGAAACAGCTAAATGCTCCGGAGTCAATGATCGCTGGAGCCAGGATATTCCCTCCGGGAATCTGTAAGACAATGGAGAGAGTAAAGTGAGAAGTGTTACTGGTAGCAGGAGGCCCCTTTTCTGTCTCCTTCAAGGCACACTTACCAAACTTGGCAGGGCAAGATCTCACCATGTGTCCCGGCTCCCCACAATACAGGCAGAGGTTGAGGGCCCGGCGGCATTGCTTTACCTGTAAGGTGTAAGGGAGGGGCTGATAAGCCCAATCTGCATTGGCTCAGGAGGATCAAGGTGTACAGGAGCAGTGGCCACAGAAGCAGAAGCAGCAGGGTGGGGATAGTTCGGGTAACTAGGCACACGGGGCATCATCCAGGTCAGCCACGAGGAGCCGGAGGGCCTATTGGCTCTGCGCTCCCTGAGGCATCGGTCAATCTGGATTGCCAAATTGATATGGGTTTGGGGCACCCTGACATGGGCCAACTCGTCCTTGAGGGACTCCGACAGGCAAGGATGAAACTGGTATCACAGGGCCGCGTCATTCCAGGCCATGTCTGCACTCCAACGCCGGAACTCAGCAACGTAATCTTCCAACGTGCGGCGGCCTTGCTGTAGAGCATGTAAGCCGGCTTCGGCCGTGGCGGCTTAGTGAGGGTCCTGATACAAGCGAGCCATGGCATCAAAGAACAGGGCCAAGGTGGTGACTTCCAGGGCCCGTTGTTCCCACAGCCGGTGAGCCCATGCCTGGGGTTCCCCCTGCAGCAAGGAGATCACCAGTCCCACCTTCGTAGTTTCCAGGGAGAAGGTACGGGGCTGCAGTCCAAAGTAAAGCTCACAGGAGTTGCAGAAGGCTCGGAACTTGCTACGATCTCCTGCAAACTTATCCGGCAGAGGAACCTTAGGTTCGGAAGGAAGAGCTACAATGGTGCGGGCAGGGGTCTGCCCGGGCCTCCGATGCAGTAGGAGCCGTGAGTTCTTGTACTCGCTCTTCCAAGTGGATGTAGCCCTCCTGCAGGTTCTTAACAGCTTGCATGGGGCCTGCTAAATGGGCACGCAAGTCCTCCATGGCCGAGGGTACTCCCTGTGCAGACTGAGACATGGTTGTCCGTTGCTGTCACGTCCCTGGCGGGGGAGTCTGTCTTATGCAGGGAGCAACCACTCTTATGGTCCTAATTTGCGAACCCCTGGTAGAGTAGACAGGGAGTTTGGGAGTGCAGGGGGGCACGAGGGCTGGACTGGTCCACTGGTGATGATGTGGTGAGAGGTACAATGAGATCTCGTGTACGGGGAAGTCGGTGGTACAGGCTGGGTCGGCAACTGGCAGGCAAATGCAGTACAGAAGGAGCAGGCTCAGGGGTGGTCAGAGACAGGCAAGGACGGCAGCAGGCTGAGGGGGTGATCCAAAAGAGTGGTTGTAGCAAGCAGAGGTCGGTGCGGGCAGGGCCGATCCTAGGGTCACAGACGCCTGGGTGCAGAAATATTTCTGGCGCCCCCACATGGGCGTGGTTATCTTAATAACTCCCCCTTTGCAAACGTTTCTATGGCAGCGACATAAACACAGAGATGCTCCCCTAAGGAGTCTTTGTTACTGTAATATCCTCCCACGATCTCATAACAATAAACAAAATACAGGAAGAGAAGCAAAGTGCTCTAATGGGACCTGGAGCGGGGCCTCATTATTGGACACAGAGAGGGCTTCTGTTAGAGAGTCTGTTAGAAAGAGCCCCCAAACATACTGCAGACATAGTACAGGAGATGGTCAGAGACTGCAGACATGATACAAGAGATTGTCAGAGACTGCAGACATAGTACAGGAGATGGTCAGAGACTGCAGAAATGATACAGGAGATGGTCAGAGACTGCAGACATGAAACAGGAGATGGTCAGAGACTGCAAACATTGTACAGGAGATGGTCAGAGACTGCAGACATGATACAAGAGATTGTCAGAGACTGCAGACATGATACAGGAGATGGTCAGAGACTGCAGGCGTGATACAGGAGATGGTCAGAGACTGCAGACATGATACAAGAGATTGTCAGAGACTGCAGACATGTTAAAAGAGATTGTCAGAGACTGCAGACATGATATAAGAGATTGTCAGAGACTGCAGACATAGTACAGGAGATGGTCAGAGACTGCAGAAATGATACAGGAGATGGTCAGAGACTGCAGACTTGAAACAGGAGATGGTCAGAGACTGCAGACATGATAAAGGAGATGGTCAGAGACTACAGACATGATACAGCATATGGTCAGAGACAGAGAACATGATAAAGGAGATAGTCAGAGGCTTCAGACATGATACAAAAGATGGACAGAGACTGCAGACATGATATAGCAGATGGTCAGAGACTGCAGACATGATACAGGAGATGGTCAGAGACTGCAGACATAATAGAGGAGATGGTCAGAGACTGCAGACATAATACAAGAGATGGACAGAGACTGCAGAGATGATACAGGAGATGGTCAAAGACTGCAGACATACTACAGTAGATCAATTCATCAATGCAGCCTACCAGTGCCCATAAATGCAGCCTGTTCAGTGCCCATCAGCTTAGCCAGTTCAGTGACCATAAATGCAGCCTGTTCAGTGCCCATGAATGCAGCCTCACCAGTGCCCATCAGCTCAGTTTCACCAGTGCCCATCATATAAGCTTCACCAGTGCCCATTAATGCAGCCTCATCAGTGCCGCCTCACCAGTGTCCATCAATGTAGCCTGATCAGTGCCCACCAGTGCCAGCTCATTAATGCTGCCTCATCAATGCAGCATATCAGTGCCACATCATCAATGTAGCCTATCAGTGCTACGTCATCGGTGCTCATCAGTACCTCTTCATCAGTGCCACCTAATCAGTGCCCATCACTGCCACCTCATCAGTGCTGCCTCATCAGTGCCCACCAGTGCCACCTCATCAGTGCCCATCAGTGCTGCCTCATCAGTACCTACCAGTGCTGCTTCATCAGTGCCACCTCATCAGTGCATACCAGTGCCACCTCACCAGTGCATACCAGTGCCACCTTACCAGTGCATACCAGTGCCACCTCACCAGTGCATACCAGTGAATATGAGTGCCACCTTACCAGTGCATACCAGTGCCACCTTACCAGTGCCACCTCATCAGTGCATACCAGTGCCACCTCATCAGTGCATACCAGTACCACCTTACCAGTGCATACCAGAGCCACCTCATCAGTGCATACCAGTGCCACCTTACCAGTGCATACCAGTGCCACCTTAACAGTGCCATCTCATCAGTGCATATACCAGTGCTACCTTACCAGTGCATACCAGTGCAACCTCATCAGTGCATACCAGTGCTACCTTACCAGTGCATACCAGTGCCACCTCATCAGTGCATAGCAGTGCTACCTTACCAGGGCATACTAGTGCCACCTCATCAGTGCATACCAGTGCCACCTCATCAATGCCTACCAGTGCCACCTCATCAGTGCATACCAGTGCCACCTCATCAGTGCATTCCAGTGCCACCTCATCAGTGCATACCAGTGCCACCTTACTAGTGCCACCTCATCAGTGCATACCAGTGCCACTTTACCAGTGCATACCAGTGCCACCTTACCAGTGCATACCAGTGCCACCTCACCAGTGCATACCTGTGCCACCTCACCAGTGCAGTCTATCAGTGCCACCTAATGAGTACAATACCCATAAGTGAAAAATGTTATATCAGAAACTCACCTCCTCATTGTGGCCATTACACTCTGCCCATTAATTTTCAAGGCAATCCCGCCCCTCCTCTGGAGTACATCTCCCATAATTCTTTGCAGTACAGAAGGGAGGGGGAGGGAGGAACACTGTGCTCTGTTTCCCTCCCCTAACCTCTGTACTGCGGGGAGAGTGAGGGGCGGGGGGAGGGATACTGGGAGAAGAAAGAGTCCACAGTGATACTCAGAGTATAATTCACTGGACAGAGCGGGCTCTTCTCATCTTACAGCCGCCGCCCTCCGGGAAGCTGCCTGGCTGTGATCAGCCCTGAAAAAGTGGAGAGGAGCGAAGGAAGATCTCTTACGGTTCGGCGCCCCCTCCCTGCGATGCCTGGGTGCAGTGCACCCCGCGCACCCACCCAGGATCGGCCCTGGGTGCGGGCAGCAAACAGGCAGGGTCAGGATAGCCGGGTCTTCAGGAATCCAGGAATTAAGGTTAGAGAAGCAAGCTCACAGGTGCACTTAACATTGTAGAATGGACAACACTTGCACCCTAGTGTTCTCTGTTTAAATAGGCTGTCTCTAAGTGGTGACAGCACGCACCTGCGTGTGCACCAGCCATGTGCGCACGCCCGTGCACAGGAATAGGCACGGCAGCTCGATCGTGCTGTGGAGCAGGGAGCATTTCCTGACAGCGGCAAATAGTAGTGAGATCCCCTGCTACTCAAATCAAGCCTGGGAACTGACTCAAGTTGCCTAGACTTTCCCGGTATCAGCGGGAGGTACAACGCCGGGTTACTTTGAAGTGGGGCCTGGACTACCCTTACGTCCCGCCTCATGTCATGGAGATTGTGGAGAGCTCAAGGGAAGAGTGGGAGGACGAGATAACATGAGACTATCTTCACGTGCCTAAGCCCTTGCGGGATACTGAGTGCAGCTCCTGGGAGAGATTCAGAGAGTTGAAGAGAGAATGGAGCCTTGGGTGGACTATCAAGAAAGATTGTGTCATGATTGTGAAGCCTAATCAGCCTGCAAGGAGCTATTCTATTTCAGTTCAGGGAGAAGGGGACTGGCGGTTGAGATTGCCGGATCCTCATTATTATGTGTAGGACTGTGGTGTAGTACAGACTATACAGCACATCCCAGGACTGTTGTGAGGAGTATTGGGTGTGCACTTTTCCCTCTGAACTGCAGGACAAACTAGCCTGTCACCTTGTGTCCAGTGGAAGAGACTGTTCACTGCAAGGACACTCGGGTGAAGTTTGCCCTCTTTGTTTTTTTCCCTTGAAGCCAATTGCCTGGGAGGGGCTCCTCCCCCCAAGAGACTTTAAGGGACTGTCAATTTTTTTTTCCTTTTCTTTCTGCTCTGCTGTGATTACCTAACCCCTCGCTGGCAGAGCAGGCAGGTCAAGAATTGTGTGGAAGTTATGTTCTATTGGGAGGCTTGTAACCCCTCCTGATAGGCTGTGTTGTTTAAGTTAGTTAGTTTAGATAGTTGTGTTTCCCTTCTTTTAGGATCCCAAATGGAACGGCTGTTCATCTTTATCCGTTGAGAGTCAAGCCAAACAACAACTGTTGCTAAGTAGGCGGATGGAGGGCTTCTCTTTCTGTATATTGTAATTATTGCAAAATTGGAGATGATATATTTTTGATACTTATTTATCTATGTACAGTTTTTTATGTCCCCTTCCAAGTGTGTTCCCTTTCCCCTGCAATTTCTGCCTTTGGGATGCCCGGCTTCTGTTTAAAGGAGCTATTTTTCAATTTCAGATGTTTGGGGGGGGGGGGGGGTGAGTGTAGCGCCCTCATAGTATAGGTGCGCTTTCTAGAAGGATTTTTGGCTAGGAGAGGAAAATTTAGTCCGGCCTGAATGTAATGTGCAGGCCTGGTTGTTTTGATCTGGGCTGGGAGGAGAAGCTCAGGGAGGATTGGGTGGACTTAACAGTTGAGGTCACCAGAACCTCCCACTTCTTTCTAGAAACCTGGAGAAGGTTGTCTGGTCAGAGAGCTGGGAGATGGGTGGAGCCATCTATAGTGTTCTGAGGAGCCCTGACCAATCCCCAAGTAGGGTTGGCAGGGGACAGGCCTCCTTAAATACTTAGAGTCAGCCCAATCTGGGGGGAGTAGTGTCGGGTGGAAATCTGGAGATGTAGCAGAGGTGCTGTGGTGCAGGCCGCTACCCAGGAGGCTGCCCCCAGTCTGGGGACGGTGACCTTGGGGGCTGGGTGTTCGGGTGCAACCAGGAAGGAGAGCGATTCCTGGAGCAGCACAGGAGGAACAGCGGAGGTGCTACAGGAGGAGTGAGAGACTTTAAAGTATCCACCGCTTCGGTGAGTGACGGTCCCTGGGACTGGAAAGAGAAAGTGCTGGAGCAGGCTGGGAGAGGAATGGTGGACAGTCTGTGGCAGCCTTGGGAGCCAGTCAAGGGAAAGGAGAGTCACTACCAGACAGCAGGTTGATGGGACCTGAAAGAGGATGGGCTGGGAGTTGTAGTCTGTCAAAGGACCGGTTAGCACTGAAGTACTTTACTGCACGTTCAGGAGCCTGTGATCCCTGGCCTGTAATGTGTGTTCCTGAGGTCCTGCTGCAACTGGGTAGGCCTCACCATGTGCTAACCACGGTGAAGAGAAAGGTATAGAGAAGCCTGATAAATTTCCTAAGTTCTGAGCTGGAGAGAAGCAAAGGAGTGTAAAGCTGTGAGTTCTGTGTAGTGAGAGAACTGTAAGAGTAATGGTCAGCAAGGGAAGTGCTGGAGGGTTGAGAGGAGCAATAGTCTGCAGAGGTAGAATCTGCAGTGAAGTGTGCATATACAGGCTTGTATATGGGAACCTTGTACCATAATTCTTTGGGCATCCCACAGTTACCACTTATCCCCATCCAAGTTATTTCCCCCAAAAATAAAAAAAATACAAGAACCGGCCTGGTCAGTGTCTCTGGATGTGTGCATATGGTGCAATTGAGGTCAGCTATCAGGTGAACCACTACTACAAGCCACTCTCAAGGGAGCACATGGCTACAATAAGAAAAAAAATAAACAAACAGTTATCATTGGCCATTTCATTTTTTTTTTAAATAATGGCAGAGTAGCTTTAAGGCTCACGTTACTGTGACATATGCTCTGACTTTGGAAGCACATGTCGCATGACATGTATAAATCAATGGTTTCCTATGAGAGCCGTCTTAACTGGTCCGACGCAAGTCGGTCCAACTTTGAAAAAGATTCCTGCACTACTTTGGTCTGACTTGGGCACGATTTCAGCCCATTGATTTGAATGCAAGTTGCATCCAAGTCGGATCATCGTCTTAAAGCGGTAGTAAACCCTAAAATCTATTTTTACCTACAGGTAAGCCTATAATAAGGCTTACCTGTAGGTAAAAAGAATATCTCCTAAACCTGCATGGTTCAGGAGATATTCGCCCTGCATGCAGCCGCTGACATTAGCGGCGCATGCGCTCTGACGATCCGGCCGAGGCGGCCGGCATCTCAGAGCTGGCTGCCGGTGCGAAGAGCTCCCGCGCGCATGCGCGGGAGTGACGTCACGCGGCTCCGGCCACTCACAGCGCCGGAGCCGCGTACCCGGAAGACAGAAGAGGACAAAGATGTCAGCGCCCTTAGCGCTGACCGACTCGGGCATCGGGGGCCTCGTTCTAAGGTAAGTATTTCATAATATGTTAGTATGCAATGCATACTAACATATTATGCGATTTTCTTGCAGGCTTTTTTTTTT
>BLSH010040334.1:436657-446921 GCA_018402905.1 Glandirana rugosa
AAGCGGAATTTCTTCTGTATTACTCCGTCCGATCTGATTCTCCTGCGTATAATGTGGTTCCGTGACTCTAGTTCAATAAAGTTCTGAATAGAGGGTATTGAGACAGGTTCGCGTCTTGTGACTCTGGGGACGACCTGCAAGACTCCCTAGTGTTGAACGGTATGTCTACCTTTAAGGGAAAGACGGATGTTCGTCCGTGTCCGTCATCTTATCGGGAGGACTCTGTGGGACTTCTGTGTGGACGGAAGACGCTGGTTGATCCCTAGGGTTCTCACGTGGAACTAACTTGATCTCAGTGCCTTGGTGTAATATGCGTCCTCTTAGTCTAGCCTGCCTCATTATGTCTTCTTTAAGGCGAAAGTCCACTAGACATCCAATAATATCCCGGGGGGGGGTCTGTATCCCTTCCTTTTGGTCTTAAGGCCCTGTGTATGTGCTCAAATTCCACTGCTGTTTCGGGTGGTCTGCCTAGCAGGTCATTAAATATGGATGATGCAGCTTGGATGATCTGATCGTTGTCTATAGTTTCTGGCAGGCCTCTTATTCTTATATTGTGCCTGCGGCACCTGTTTTCAAGGTCTTCTATACTTCTGTGCATGTCTCTCATCTGCATGGAGTGTGCTGACAGGGAGCGTCTGTGTGCTGTAATGGCGTCGTCATGCCTGTCTACAGTGTCTTCAATATCGTCCATGCGGGTGGCTATGGCCTGCATGTCCAGTCTCAGCTCAGCAACTGCTGCGGCTAGTGCAGATTTGATGTCAGTGGCTACACTCCTGAGATCCTCCATACTGATTGCTTGTGGCGATGGAGCTGTGGTGGGAGTGTCATGGGCGCGGGATTGCTGAGTGTGAGGGCCGCTGTGACTCACCTCAGATCCCTGGCTTGAGGCCTGTAATGGCGCCGTCTCCCTGGAGCGTGAGCGAGAGCGGAACATCTCCGGTATGTTCGCGCTCAGCTGTGTGCCCGAGGGTCTGGGTGATCGCGAGTGGGCGGTGTCTGACTTCCCCATGTCTTCAGTGCAGCGGGTGTCGTCTGTGGTCCTCTGGAGCTTACAGGACGGCTGTGAGGTGGCGGAGCGCGAGGTGTAAGCGGCCATCATCCTCGGAGTCCAAGCCACGCCCCCCTTGTCCCCATGTTGATGAGGGCAAGGGCCTCTACCTGACAACCCTTGCCGGTGGTGATGGTGGTCACAGCTCCGCCCCAGGATGTGACATCATGGGGGTGGGGCCTCCGGGTGATGTCAGTGGGTGGCCCCACCCCATGTCAATATAAGGCACAGCACACAGCGGAGAGGGCATTCGTAAAGGAGATCGCGTCGTGTCAACATGGGAAGAAGAGGAGAGGAAGAACAGAGGGAAGAGGACATCGGTGAAGACCGGCAAAAGAGCACAAGACGCCGCAGAGAAGGAGAAGAAAGAAGACCCCTCAGAAGATAGAAGACCCCGCAAAAGAGCCGAAGAAAGAAGAGTCAGAGAGGGGAGAAGACGCTGGAGCTGATTTAATAAAATACTTTAAAAAGCTGTGTAATGTGTTTTTTTTTATACACTTTTTTTCAGGTAAATGGGTAGGGGTACGATGTACCCCATACTCATTTACATAGGATGAGGGGCCAGCATCTGGGGGCCCCCTTGTTAAAGAGGGCTTCCAGATTCTGATAAGTCCCCGCCCACAGACCCCGACAACCACCGGCAAGGGTTGTCAGGAAGAGGCCCTTGTCCTCATCAACATGGGGACAAGGTGCTTCGGGGTGGGGGGCGCATAGCCCCCCCTGCCCCAAAGCCCCCATACTCTCCAGGTTGAGGGCACGTGGCCTGGTATGGTCCAGGAAGGGGGGGGGGGCGCTCGCTCGTTCCCTTCCCCTTTCCTGGCCTGCCGGGCTGCGTGCTCGGATAAGGGTCTGGTATTGATTCTGGGGGGAGACACCACCCCATTTTCTTTCGGCGTGGGGGGGTTCCCCTTAAAATCCGTACCAGACCAAAGGGCTCAGTATGCTCCTGGAGGGGGACCCCATGCCATTTTTTTTTTTACATTTGGTGTGGAGTTCCCCTTCAAGATCCCCAGAGTATAAGTCGCATGCCAAAGTCGGATCAGTGAAGACAATGATCCGACTTTCATCCGACTTCAATGCCTTTCAATGGGCTGAAGTAGGATCAAAGTCGGACAAACGTAGTACAGGAACCTTTTTCAAAGTCGGTCCAACTTTGAAAAAGACAAGTCGGACCAGTTAAGACGGCTCTCATAGGGAATCATTGTTTTTGTGACGTAATGCGACTTGTGCTCCTAATGCCGGAATCCGAGAATCGGACTAGTGTGAACCCAGCCTGAGTCAGAGACAAAGTGCATGCTATGGGTCAGACCCTCTAGTGAGTGATCACCCCTTATCCATTATACAGGTTTTAGAGACCATGCATCATGGACACTTGTTAACAATTATATGTTTATAGTTTATTTTTTGTTGGGTATATAATTTGGTGTTGTTGACATAAAGGATTACTGTTCACTTGAACACAATGCACAGCAACTATTACCCCTGCTATGTCTAAATGTTTTAATTTCAAGAGTATATAACGCCATTGCCTTTAACATTTTTTTATAACTAATTCGGTGTGCTATTCACATTTAAAGGGGCAGCTAAAAAATTATACTCACAGTAAACGCACTACAGAGGTGCCATACCAGTTTGTTTTTACAGTGTGAAAGGGGCCTTACTGTTTAGTTACTGGAAAGAACAGAACATTGATCTGATAAGGCTTAGTGGTTAGCATTACTGCCTTGTAGCATAGGGCCCCTTTCACACAGGCTTTCCGATCAGGTCCACCTTTCAGTTTTTCAGGCAGACCTGATCGGACCCTCCATTCACTCCTATGGAGTGGCGGATGTCAACAGTGGAATGTCTGCCGACACCCGCTGCTATCCGATCCTATCCGTGAAACTAGACGGGTGGTGAAAATATTTTTCATCTGTCTGGCGGATCAGATGAAAACGGACTGTCCGTTTTCATCCGATCTCCCCATAGAGGAGAGCGGGGCTCTGACAGGTCCGTCTCTGCATAGTGAGCAGAAACGGATCAGTGATTGGCCTGCTTAGCGGGGCTCAGCGAAGCGTTCCCCCCGCTGAGCAAAGCGGAGTCCCCGGTTGGACAGCCTGTGTGAAAAGACCCCTAGAGTTCTTTGTTTAAACTCTAACCAGGACACTACCTGCACAGTTGAATGTTCTCTCTGTGCTTGTGTGGGATTCCCCTGGGTACTCTGGTTTCCTCCCACACACCAAAGGCATTCTAGTAGGATAAATGGTGCTTCTCTAAATTGGCCTTAACAAGTAAGGATGAGTTTAGTGTTCAGTCTGAATGTAGGTTGTTCGACATTTGTCTGAGCACTGAATGTTTAGAGTGTTTGGCATGGACAAACGTGACAGCTTCAGTTCTGTGTGCTTGCACCCACCACATCCTTATCAATCACTGACAGCACCAGATCCATTCACTTACATGACCGGGAATCCTGGCCATGAAAGCAAATGAGCAAAGATTGGAACGGTTAGATCATCGCTTAAATATGGCCATGACCATATTTGGGCAATGATGTCACCACTATCCTTTTTCAAGGAGCTGTGATTTGCAGGGGCGGCCCGTCCATTAAGGGTGCACGGGTGCCGCCCCCTTTATCCCTTCCATAGAATGAATCTATCCATGGCCGTCGCCACCACCCCCTATTCATGCGGCCAGCCCCTACAGGACACCGGCTGCATGAATTACAGAAACGTCAGAGTTTTTTGAAGCACCTGATTAAAGCCATAGGCTCTAACAGGCTTCAAAATAGAGTGGCTCGTGGGGCAGAGCATTGTGCCGCAAGCCCACTGACTTGTGTTACAAAAGCAAATGAATATTTGCTTTTTTAACACTGAATCACCTCTCAGCCAATTGGGAAGCACCGGTATGTTACCGGTTTCCAGACTGGCTGAATGGTCAGGCCATCCGATTGGATGCCTTTCTTAGAGGAGGAGGGGGTTATCAGACACCGCTTGCTGCCCAGCTGGCCCACTTCCTAAATGGGGTAAGTGCGGGACTTTGATGTCCCGACTACCCTGGGGGGATCTGCTGGGGGGATCTTCTGTCAGTGCCGCAAGCCCTGTGGCGGGGATGGGGGGGGGGCAGTATACTCCTATCTGATGATGCTATATATACCCCTATCTGTGATGCTGTATACTCCTGCCTGCTGGTGTTGTATATACCCCTATCTGCGATGCTATATACTCCTACCTGCTGATGCTGTATATACCGCTATCTGTGATGCTGTATACTCCTACCTGCTGATGCTGCATATACCCCTATCTGTGATGCTGTATACTCCTACCTGCTGATGCTGCATATACCCCTATCTGTGATGCTGTATACTCCTACCTGTTGATGCTATATATACTCCTATCTGTGATGCTGTATATACTCCTATCTGGTGATGCTGTATACTCCTATCTGATGATGCTGTGTACTCCTATCTGGAGATGCTGTACACCCCTATCTGGTGATGCTGGGCTGTATATTCCTGACACAATGAGTGGAATTTGTAAGGGGTGTGGCTTATAAGAAGGAAGGGCGGGGTCTGGCGCCCCCATCCTAAAATTTCACCAGCCGCCACTGATGATTTGGCTATGGGTAGCATTGGAATCAGGCATATGCGCCCAGTTGTCAGGTTTTATTTTTCAGTGGGCATCGTGATTGTTGATAGATTTACATCGATGGACATTTTTTGGGGATTTTCGTTATTTTAATAAAGGACTTGTCTAAAGTTTTGGTGTCTTTATTTCTAGGTGACATCTTTTTATTTGTGATAGAGTAGGGATACTATGTACTCCATACTCATTTACATGAGGGTAGGGGTGATATGTGGGGGTGGGGGGCATATTATTAAAGGATGCTTCCAGATTCTGATAACCCCCCTCCCACAGACCATTAAACCTACTGACGAAGGTGTGGGGAAGGATGAGTTTAGTGTTCAGTCTGAATGTAGGTTGTTCAGCATTTGTCTGAGCACTGAATGTTTAGAGTGTTTGGCATGGACAAACGTGACAGCTTCAGTTCTGTCTGTTTGCACCCGTCGCCTCCTGATCAACCACTGACGTCACTAGATCCTTTCACTTACATGAACGGGAATCCTGGCCATGAAAGCAAATGAGCAAAGATTGGAACGGTTAGATCATCCCTTAAATATGGCCATGACCATATTTGGGCAATGATGTCACCACTATCCTTTCTCAGGGAGCTGTGATTTGCAGGGGCGGCCCGTCCGTTAAGGGCGCACGTGCGCCGCCCCCTCTATCCCTGCCACCCCCTTATGCTAATGAATAGATTCATGCATAACATGAATCTATCCATGGCCGTCGCCTCCACCCCCTATTCATGCGGCCAGCCCCTTCAGGACAACGGCCGCATGAATTACAGAAACGTCAGAGTTTTTTGAAGCACCTGATTAGAGCCATAGGCTCTAACAGGCTTCAAAATAGAGTGGCTCATGGGGCAGAGCAGCTCGAGCCCACTGACTTGTGTTACAAAAGCAAATTAATATTTGCTTTTCTAACACTGAATTGCCTTTCAGCCAATCGGAAAGCGCTGGTATGTTACCGGTTTCCCAACTGGCTGAATGGTCAGGCCATCCGATTGGATGCCTTTCTTAGAGGAGGAGGGGGTTATCAGACACTGCTTGCCGCCTGGCTGGCCCACTTCCTAAATGGGGTAAGTGTGGGACTTTGATGTCCCGACTACCCTGGGGGGGATCTGCTGGGGGGGATCTTCTGTCAGTGCCACGAGCCCTGTGGCGGGGATGGGGGGGGTATACTCCTACCTGCTGATGCTATAAATACCCCTATCTGTGATGCTGTATACTCCTGCCTGCTGGTGTTGTATATACCCCTATCTGTGATGCTATATACTCCTACCTGCTGATGCTGTATATACTGCTATCTGTGATGCTGTATACTCCTACCTGCTGATGCTGTATATACCCCTATCTGTGATGCTGTATACTGATACCTGCTGATGCTGTATATACCCCTATCTGTGATGCTGCTGTATACCCCTATCTGCTGATGCTGTATACTCCTATCTGGTGATGCTGTATACTCCTAGCTGGTGATGCTGTATATATCTTATCTGGTGATGCTATATACTCCTTTCTGGTGATGCTGTATACTCCTATCTGGTGATGCCATATATACCCTAACTGGTGATGCTGTATACTCCTATCTGGTGATTCTGTATACTCCTATCTGGTGATGCTGTATATACTCCTATCTGGTGATGCTGTATATACTCATATGTGGTGATGCTGTATACTCCCATCTGGTGATGCTGTGTACTCCTATCTGGTGATGCTGTACACCCCTATCTGGTGATGCTGGGCTGTATACTCCTGACACAATGTGTGGAATTTATAAGGGGTGTGGCTTATACAAAGTGGGATGGGTCAAAAAGGAAGGGCGAGGTCTGGCGCCCCCCCATCCTAAAATTTCACCAGCCGCCACTGGTGATTTGGCTATGGGTAGCATTGGAATCAGGCATATGCGCCCAGTTGTCAGGTTTTATTTTTTGGTCGGCATCGTGATTGTTGATAGATTTACATTGATGGACTTTTTTGGGGGATTTTCGTTATTTTAATAAAGGACTTGTCTAAAGTTTGGGTGTCTTTATTTCTAGGTGACATCTTCTTATTTGTGAATGAGTAGGGATACTATGTACTCCATACTTATTTACATGGGGGTAGGGGTGATATGTGGGGGGGGGGGCATATTATTAAAGGATGCTTCCAGATTCTGATAACCCCCCTCCCACAGACCCCTTAACCCACTGGCCAAGGTGTGGGGAAGAGACAGTTGTTCTCATCAACATGGGGACAAGGTGTTTTGCCAGGGGAAAACCCTGCCAAGGCATCCCTCCCATGTTGAGGACATGTAGCCTGGTATGGTTTGGAGGGTCGCATGCTAGTAACCCCCTTTACTTGGCCAGTCGGGCTGCATGCCTGGATTAAAGGTTTGGTATGAATTTGTTGTTTTTTTTTATATGGAGATTCTAGCAGACCCATGTATTTAGTATATATTTTGGGAAGGACGCTATGCAATTTTTTTTTCATTCTTGCTGTATGATGTGCTACAGCAAAGGTGACATGTACACAAGAAAAAACAGCACATAGACCACTTTAAATACATAGCAGACCCTTGGAGGAGTCTGTGTGTTTGTTTTTTTGTTATAGACTTTCTGTGTCCAGGACTGTTCATCATAGGTAATCACTCATGGACCAAGTGAACTGCCGCAATTAGCTGTGGGAGCTGTGAGCCTCTTATTGTTTTCAGTGAAGCAGCTATTTATTGTGAACCCCCGTTGGGTCTCAGATATGTAGTCAATAATAAACCCAAGCATTCCTAAAGGAAACCAGTCCGTAAGTAAATTAGGTGGCAGCCAATGCTAACTTGCTTTTTAAGTGCAAGCTCTGGGGCTGTCATATTTTTTCTTCACGTTTTATTCAGTCATTGACCCAGAATGAATATGTGTGTATATCAGGTTTCCTAACACTACGCTGGATGCTTTTTTTCCATGTTAGTGGTTCACAAGTACGTTGTCGTATAGCAAGGCAGTTCTGTCATTGACAACAATGCTCTGACTGGAATACTAGCCTACTCTCATGTGCTGTCCCATGCAGTAATTAAACTCTGACACTGGATGTCCCCAGTCTTCTGGGTTGAATTATAACAGCATCCTTCATCCTTCTGGGAAGATCTGTGATCCAGTCACTCAAGCAGGAAATTACATTTCTGGGGAAGCTCTGCACATGATCTGTGTACAGCAGGGGTCAGCAACTGAATTCACATGCACCCGAGGCGCGGACGGTCCCTTCAACTGTACGCAAATATGCAGCCTCTGCTTGAAGGGGTTGTACTGGGGTGATGCCTGCAGCTGCATGCATCACCCTGGTACCGTTTTTTGGAGCCGGCTTTTGGCCTTCTAGGGATAACAACCGATGCAGCTAAGAAGCCGCTCAGCTGTTATCCCAAGCAGTGGGAGGGGATATCCCCTCTCCCACCGCCTTCTGTGGCTCGCCCGGGCTCTCCCATTCCACCGGGAGGGCCGAGCGACCAGCCGGCACGTCCACCAGCTGTCTGGAGACCTGAACAAAGCCGGAATCAAATTTGATCGGGTCTCGGATCTAGCAACCGAAAGCAATGTCATGACATCCCTTCTTTCATCAATTTACAGAAGACTTAAAGCCGCCAAATTTAAGAAAATTACAGTATTCAAAACAGCCAAACTTGGCATTTTGAATGCTTTTAAATGCAAAGGAGGAATTTGGGGTCTTATAGACCCCAAATCCCTCCATAAAGAGTACCTGCCGCTGCCTATTAGGCCTCATACACATGGGTGTATTGAAAAAAACGACCAATAACGTCGAGACCAGCGCCAGGAAAAAAATCGGCGTTAAAAACGAGATTTCATTAGCGTTATGCATTGACGTCAATGCACGTTTTTCTGTGCTAGCTTTCTGCAAAGCCCCCCTACCCCAAAGCACCCATACTCCCCATGTTGAGGGCATGCGGCCTGGTACGGTTCAGGAGGGGGGTCGTCCCCACCCCCTTTCCTGGCCTGCCAGGCTGTGTGCTCAGATAAGGGTCTGGTATGAATTTTGGGGGGGAACCTACGCCATTTTTTTGGCGTGGGGGTACCTCTTAAAATCCATGCCAGATTGAAGGACCTGGTACCTCTTGGGGGGGAACCCCACGCAAATTTTTGCTGGGGTTCCCCTCTAAGATCCTCAGCACACAAGTCGCGCCGCAAGTCGGGTCACCATGATCCGACTTCTGGTGCGACTTCTATTCAAATCAATGGGCTCCCATAGGGAACCATTGATTTTGAATAGAATGCCTGACGAGGTTTAATGCTGTGTATACAACGTTAAGCCACGTTATTGAGCGTTTTGCCGGCTCAGCGTCAAAAACGCCATAACACTGCAGCTTCGGAACGCGCTGGTCCCGCGTTCTAGTTACAGCTCACTAACGCCAACGCCCTCTGCAGCTCAAAAACGTCTGCATTGTAAGGGGCCATTGAATAACATGGAGAGCTGTAAAAAACACTAAAAAACGTGGCTGTAAAAAACGCCCGAGGCCTTACTGTCACAAGAGATGTTTACATTCCTTCTGACAGCAATAAAAGTGGTCAGAATTTTTTTTTCAAAGGGACAGTGTAAAAAAATAAAATTAGTGCAGTGCTGAGAGATGATTCCCACTCGTTAGTGGGAAAAGTTCATATGTGCAAAACAAGCAATACGTATAATTACATCATATGTGCATTAAATCAATATGTGAATTGAAAAAAACAAATAAACGTGATAGTCTATAGTTCCAATAGACAAGTCTCAACATCAGTGTTTGTAAATTCACGTTCATGCCACAGATGTGTTCTTCAAACTGGTCAGGTGAAAAGTTAGGATATAATTCCAAGTGACACCAACATGCAGTGCAACCGCTACCAGAGGCTACATTGGGTACTCTTACCAGACAACTCTGGCTTAAACGCATATGGTATCCAATAGGTCACATCACATGGACTTCAGTCAGGATCCCATAGAGACGTCTCCACCTCAAAGGGGTACAATCAAGATGTTGCCTCCACACCTTAGTCCCATGGGAATGGGGATTATCAACGTCAATAGCCTTCCACACTAATTATAAATAGGTATTGTGGGGTATCCTCATTCAACCTCAGCAAAAACAGAAGGCAAAGGAGCCACCCTCCTCCTGGCTCGTCCAAGCGATAACGAACCAGGACGAGGGCGGCTCCTTCGCCTTCTGTTTTTGCTGAGGTTGAATGAGGATACCCCGCAATACCTATCTATAATCAGTATGGAAGGCTATTGACGTTGATAATCCCCATTCCCATGGGACTAAGGTGTGGAGGCAACATCTTGATTGTACCCCTTTGAGGTGGAGACATCTCTATGGGATCCTGACTGAAGTCCATGTGATGTGACCTATTGGATACCATATGCGTTTGACCCAGAGTTGTCTGGTAAGAGTACCCAATGTAGCCTCTGGTGGCGGTTGCACTGCATGTTGGTGTCGCTTGGAATTATATCCTAACTTTTCACCTGACCAGTTTGAAGAACACATCTGTGGCATGAACGTGAATTTACAAACACTGATGTTGAGACTTGTCTATTGGAACTATAGACTATCACGTTTATTTTTTTTTTCAATTCACATATTGATTTAATGCACATATGATGTA
>BLSH010040334.1:446931-470256 GCA_018402905.1 Glandirana rugosa
AGTCTATAGTTCCAATAGACAAGTCTCAACATCAGTGTTTGTAAATTCACGTTCATGCCACAGATGTGTTCTTCAAACTGGTCAGGTGAAAAGTTAGGATATAATTCCAAGTGACACCAACATGCAGTGCAACCGCTACCAGAGGCTACATTGGGTACTCTTACCAGACAACTCTGGCTTAAACGCATATGGTATCCAATAGGTCACATCACATGGACTTCAGTCAGGATCCCATAGAGACGTCTCCACCTCAAAGGGGTACAATCAAGATGTTGCCTCCACACCTTAGTCCCATGGGAATGGGGATTATCAACGTCAATAGCCTTCCACACTAATTATAAATAGGTATTGTGGGGTATCCTCATTCAACCTCAGCAAAAACAGAAGGCAAAGGAGCCACCCTCCTCCTGGCTCGTCCAAGCGATAACGAACCAGGACGAGGGCGGCTCCTTCGCCTTCTGTTTTTGCTGAGGTTGAATGAGGATACCCCGCAATACCTATCTATAATCAGTATGGAAGGCTATTGACGTTGATAATCCCCATTCCCATGGGACTAAGGTGTGGAGGCAACATCTTGATTGTACCCCTTTGAGGTGGAGACATCTCTATGGGATCCTGACTGAAGTCCATGTGATGTGACCTATTGGATACCATATGCGTTTGACCCAGAGTTGTCTGGTAAGAGTACCCAATGTAGCCTCTGGTGGCGGTTGCACTGCATGTTGGTGTCGCTTGGAATTATATCCTAACTTTTCACCTGACCAGTTTGAAGAACACATCTGTGGCATGAACGTGAATTTACAAACACTGATGTTGAGACTTGTCTATTGGAACTATAGACTATCACGTTTATTTTTTTTTTCAATTCACATATTGATTTAATGCACATATGATGTAATTATACGTATTGCTTGTTTTGCACATATGAACTTTTCCCACTAACTAGTGGGAACCATCTCTCAGCACTGCACTAATTTGTTTCTAATCTTTATTTCCAATTTTTGTTGATATTGGTGTGCTGGCGGCTTGGTTTAATATTTAGGTTAGCGCAGTAGTTTCACTTTTTCCTTATAAAAAAATAAAATAAATAAGAAAAAAAAAAATTTAAAGCACCCCATCCTTCCGTGCTCACGCACAGAAGCGAAAGCATACGTAAGTCACGACCGCAAATATAAACAGTGGTCTAACCACATATGTGAGGTATCGCCGTGATCGTTAGAGTGAGAGCAATAATTCTAGCACAAGAACTCATCTGTAACTCTAAACTGATAACCTGTAGAAATTTTTAAAATGTCGCCTATGGAGATTTCCAGTTCGCTGTATTGCACAGCCTATTGGAAAAGCCTTAAAGATTTTTCTAATGGCTTCATTTCTTTTTAAAGCAACCTGTGCTATACTCATCATGCTTCAATTCCACTCTTCCCTGCATCGCCACTCACCTTGCCTTTGCTCCCCGACCAGTTCATTTTGCCCTGTGTAAGCTCCAAATCCTTCTAATCAGAGCTGAAGATGCTCTCTTCTCACATGTGGCATCTGGACCAATCACTAAGCACCAGAACAATCAAAAGGGCAGTGAGTTACATACTCCTTCATGGTACCAGGTTCTTGTCCAATGACTTAAAATAATACCAAACAATATCTTTATTCTCCAAAAATAATCCATACACATTCACTACTTAATTGCCCTGTACTCTATTTTTCATGAAACTGTTTCTGTGTTTTTTTCTATAATGTCTGTTGTGAGCTCCGCAACTTCTCTCTTCCCCCCTCAGTTCTGTTTGTTTGGAGCAAACAGTGCACATTAGTTCTGATCAGTGGCGACTATAGTCACTCGCACCAAAGCCACCATCACCCCCCACCCCCCCCGCGCGCGGGTGACGGACAGGAAGGCAGCCTTAGGAGATGAGGTGGGGTAGGGCTGCTGCTCCTCGCTCCAGCTGATGGAAGAGCTGGGGCTTCTCCTCCCCGCCGAACAGACAGACTTCCACTTCCGGCCCAACAGGAAGCAGGTCCTGAGACTCCCTGGCCAATCAGGACCCGCTTCCTGATTGGCAGGGAAGTAAATCAGGAAGACAATAGCGAATATTAATTCTCTACTGTCACACAACCGGGTGGACTCAGGGGGCAGTGCCCTGTGCCCCAAGCTCACCCTTTTTTGAAGCCAATTAGAGCCTCAGGCTCTAATCATGTGCTTAATCACTTCAAGACCGCCCACCGTCATTATAAAGTGGCAGTTTGAAGTGGAATACAGTTGTTATGGTAGCAGATAGCTACCATAACCCCGGTATCTTTTTTTTCAGGTGGCGATTCCGTGTCTGATAAAAGTAGTCTTAGCGGTGGATTCGCCATGAGATCACTTTTTTCAGCGGCGGGAGAGGTGCACCCCCTCCCGCCGCTTTCCGTTCATCTCCGCCGCTTACTGGACCGGTGGAGATGATCGCATCCATCCCCCCCAGTGTCCGTGAGCCGAGTGAGCGGCTAAAGCCATTCACCCGACTCCATAACATGGCTGGGCGGAAGCGATGTCACAAGTCACTTCCACCCAATGGTCTTAAAGGGCCCTTTTTTTTTGCGATGTCATTTTTTTCAAAAATGTTTTTTTTTTTTGCATTTAAGTGTAAATATGAGATTTGAGGTCTTTCTGACCCCGGATCTCATATTTAAGAGGACCTGTCATGATTTTTTCTATTACGAGGAATGTTTACATTTCTTGTAATAGGAATAAAAGTGATCACATTAAAAAAAAAAAAAAGAACAGTGTAAAAATAAAAATTAAAAAGTAAAATAAATAATTAAAAAAAAAAAAAATTTAAAGCGCACCGTCCCTGCGAGCTCGCACGCAGAAGTGAACGCATACGTAAGTCCCGCCCACATATGAAAACGGTGTGCAAACCACACGTGTGAGGTATCGGCGCGATCGTTAGAGGGAGAGCAATAATTTTAGCACTCGATCTCCTCTGTAACTCAAAACTGCTAACCTTTAGAATTTTTTAAACGTCGCCAATGGAGATTTTTATGTTGCAAAGTTTGTCGCCATTTTTTGAAGCCTGACATGTTGGGTATCATTTTAGTCAGCGTAACATTATCTTTCACAATATGGAAAAAATTGGCCTAACTTTACTGTTGTCTTATTTTTTAACTCAAAAAACAGATTTTTTAAAAAAAAAAATCACGCATGTAAGACCACTGCGCAAATACGGTGTGGCATAAAGTTTTGCAACGGCAGCCATTTTATTCTCTAGGGTGTTAGAAAAAATATATATAATATTTGGGGGTTCTAAGTAATTTTATAGCAAAAAAAAATGATTTTAACTTGTAACCACCGAACTCCAAAAAGAGACCCGGTCTTAAAGTGGTTAAACAGAAAAAAATGGAATCCATGTGCCCGGCGCCCCTAATGGATGGGTCGCCACTGGTTCTGATCATATGCACTACTATGTTCCTACATGCAGTGGGACCGTTGAGTAGTTTGGTGCTCCCAACATTGGATTGCCCAGTCAAGGGGATTGTGTTTGAGAGAAACCTCGCCAGAGATATTGGGGGTCATTTACTAGCGCGATTCTGCCTTTGCGTGAATTTTAACGCGCAGAATCGCAAATTTGCGCTAATTAGCGTGAAAATGGTATTCACTAAAGCCCTGAGGGAGAAAATAGTCCCAGAATCAAATTCACTATAGTGCCCAGACATCAGTGACTGACTAAAAAACTAGTCGTGGTAGAAGAAAGGGAATTGCACATGGAAATAATATTTAGGGCATGATAGGATCACCTAAATGGTTTTTAAAAAATTGGTATCTTGTTTAATGATGATCTGCATTTAAATTGTTTATAAAAGTGATGTACAACCTGAAATATCATTGAAAGTCTGAAAAGAGCCAAATTCCCCCTTTTTTCCTGACTATTCATCAGCACAACTGAGCATGCTCAGACAAGAAAATTCCCTCATTTTAACTCCCATGCCTTTTTTAGAGGGCGCTATAGTAAATTCGCAAATTCGTGTTAGATAATATGCCTTCTTGAGAAGGCAAATTCGCGCCATATAGCCCAATGCATGTTTTAGCCATTGATTCTAATGGTACAATTGTAACTTCCCTAAAGAAATCCTTTTCATGTTGAGATGAAATGCATCTTTCTCTCAAACAAATTGTCCCTGCAACAATGTTTCTTCATGTATTTCATGCTTTCATGTTTTGTTAAAATACATTTTTCTCTGTATTTCACTTGTTGCTGTCGATCTCACAAAAATCTTTCCCCAAACTCATACAGCTATCTTCACAAACCACAAACAATACCATTTCTGTTGCAAATTTAAAATTAATCACAATTTTTTTTCTCTTTTTAGATTGCAAATTATCCTAATTTGAGCCCAAAAATGTGATATGTGTACCAACATCAGAAAAAAAAATGTCATTACCAAAAATCTGAGAGTAGCATCACTACTGTACACTCACCCACCAAGGACCACAAATATCACAGAATGAATCAAGACGAATAACTCTTGTATGCAATTCCACCACCTATATATCCAAAGAAATGCAGTATATATGTGTAAAAAACTCTAACAGTAGCATCTCTGTGGCTCGTAAGGTAACACTCCTGCCTAGCATTGCTTCATTCCTGGGTTTGAAGGCCAAAAATGTTGTTAAACATAGCTCTTGACTCAGGACTTTACCTAAATTATGTCTAAATGTAGTATTTATGTGTAGGAGGGTTCCACCACCATTGTAAATTGTGTCATATATTTTCCATGGGCGAGGATAATAATCAGCCTTAACATTTCCCCACAAGCAATAATTGCAGCTTCTTACCAAGCAAAATGCCCCAAAATGGGAGATGTTCTAGAGCAGAATGCTCACAGTACTGAGCAGTACACCTGCATTGGTTAATTTATTACTCCCCTGGGACTTAGCACTGTTTGACATCACAGAGATGGAGACTCCACAATTGCGGAGGCACAGTGGCTAACAGGTTAGTGCTTCTGCTTAGCAACCCTGGGGTCATTGGTTCAAATCCAAAACTTCCTGTCAAAAAGTTGGCTGCTGTTCCTGTGTTTGGAAAAATAAATCAGGTCTTTACACAAATTATATATAAATGTACCATTTTTGTGGACAAGGATTCCACCACCATTGCAAATCTTGCACAATCTACTATTTTGGAAAAAGTATTGGAACATCTGCCTTTACACACACAAGGGCAGCCCAGTCTTAAGCCTCGTACACACAGTTCGACGGTCGTACAGACCAAATCGTATGTTGGCTGTTGTATCTCGCATGCTGACATGCACTACACGATTGTACGACCAAGCCAAAAGTAGTGACGTGTTATGAACGTATAAAGGGAAAGTTCAGCTGCATGTAATTAGTGTCTGGCCGTTCCTGACTTCTGAGCATGCGTGTTTTGCACAATACAACTTGTTGGACCAACTTACACATGAAACAACGGTCGAATGACCGCTTGTTGGTACTACCAAAGTTTTCTAGTTTGCTCATACAACTCCTGTTGTACGACCGTCGTACATCGGCTGTTCTAATCGCGCGTATGAACGGTCGGATTAGCATACAACGGTCGTTCGTACGACCTGTTGTATGCGATCGTACAACCGTGTGTACGATGCTTTAGTCTTTAGGGTTCAAATTGGATTTGGCCCACCCTTTGCAGCTATAACAGCTTCAACTCTTCTGGGAAGGCTGTCCACACGGTTTAGGAGTGTGTCTATGGGAAGGTTTGACCATTCTTCCAGAAGAGCATTTGTGAGGTCAGGCACTGATGTTGGATGAGAAGGCCTGGCTCACACTCTCTGCTCTAATTCATCCCAAAGGTGTTCTATTGGGTTGAGATCAGGACTTTGTGCAAGCCAGTCAAGTTCCTCCACCCCATACTCACTCATCCATGTCTTTATGGACCTTGCTTTGTGCACTGGTGCACAGTCATGTTGGAACAGGAAGGGGCCATCTCCAAACCGTTCCTACAAAGTTGGAAGCATGAAATTGCCCAAAATGTCTTAGTATGCTGGTGCCTTATGATTTGCCTTCACTGACCTCAACCCAATAGAACCCCTTTGGTAAGGAATTAGAGCGGACACTGCAAGCCAGGCCTTCTCGTCCAACATCACTGCCTAACCTCACAAATCTCTTTGGGAAGAACGGTCAAACATTCCCATGGACACACTCCTAAACCTTGTGGACAGCCTTCCCAGAAGAGTTGAAGCTGTTATAGCTGCAAAGGGTGGGCCAACTCAATATTGAACCCTACGGACTAAGACTGGGATGTCATTTAAATGTCATGTGTGTGTAAAGGCAGGCGTTTTGACAATATTGTGTGGGCTAACACATTTGCAAATTGTAAGTGTTCTTGTTTATCAGGTGCAATCACTATAGAGTTAGGCAGACATGAAGAGACAGATTGAATGACACTGGTGGGCGTGTACTTCCATTGGGCGTGTCGGTGTGCTAACAATACAACCTATGTTATATAAGTGACTGCATTAGAGGAGGTTGGTTTGCCCTGCGAAGAGGCTGTGTTATTTGCTGTGGTTTTTGGGGTAGGGCTGATATTGTGCATTATGGCAAACGCCCCACTTGGGCTGTTAGTTGAAATTCTTGTGCATTTTGTCCATCAAAAGTGTGGCTTTGCTGTCAATGTTGTGTATTGTTGCTGTCTGACCATGCATTCATGGTTTGGGAGCATCTGCTGACCATCTACTCTTTGATCTCATTGCTTAATCATGTACACAGAAATGCATCTTCCAGCGTAACCGTCACCAATGTATGTGTGTAGAATGTGGGGTGGTGGGTATTCATGTTGAAATGTCTTTTTAATATTTTTTTTTTTTTTTTAAGAATGACTTTTTGTATTTTTGTATAATCTTGCAGCTAATCATTTGTTGGCGGTTGGTGTCTGGAGAGTAGTTGTACTATGAAATGTGTAGCCTGCTATACACTGTGAAATTAAAGATGTGTCCACTATAAGGCTTGGAAAAAATTTAGATTGTAAGCTTCTATGAGCAGGGCCATTAGATCCCAATTGCTAAATGTTTGTCTAAATGTACCACCTAATATACTAATGCCACTAAATGAATGTACATAATTGTGTTGCTGCCGTGCAAATAAGCGTAAATTCTTGAGCTATATTTTTTTTTTCAATTTGTTTTGGGGGAGCTGGGATTGGAGAAGTGAACTGTCTTGCTAATGACAAATTATGAGAACTTGTAAATGTGGATTAAAAAAACCTAATCTCTTCAACACACCTGCAAGTAAATGATAAAGGTTGTTTAGACGGAGTCTCTTCATTGAACATGTCTGGAGAATTGCAGGTAAGTGCCGTTTCACACTGCTGCACTGTGCAAGATTGTGTCTGGTTCACACTGCAGTACACGTCACATGCGCTGTCAATGCGATGCGATTTTAGCCATACAGATAGTATGGCTGAATTTGCATCGCATTCGGACCAAACTCACACAGGACCCTTTTTTTTTTTTTTTTTGGTCCGCACCAGAATTGGATTGCATGGGTGTTCACACCCAATGCGATCCAATTAATGTCCGAACTGTTTGCACTGTGATATGTGAGCTGAAATTGGGGTGTCATTAACAATGTAGTGACACTCCCAGCAGGTCACACATCGCAGTGTGAAATGCGAAACGGGAACCTGCAGTGGATTTGCAGGGCTCCCGCATTGCACAAGTGTGAACTGGCACTCATAATGAATTTAGCTGATGAGTGTATGTCTCAAACTGAGCCTTTGTCATTCACCTGCCTATTACTAAAAAGAAATTGATAGTGATCAAATATTCGCAAGCAAGTGTGGCTTTGTCCTCTGACCCGGGAATGTCATTGTTTTCTCCCGGAAGTGCCTTTGCTGGTCAGGATCTCTATATAGGTGGATATAGCGAGGTCCCATTTTAGCAGAGGAGGGGCTACTCATTTGACGGGTAAGTGTAGGAAATATACGTGTGCTTACACTGTGTGGGGGGGATGTGGTAGCTATATTTGGTGGGGATGGGGTTAATTTATTTGTTCATGTGGGATCACCACACATATACTTCCTGCCAGGGCAGCCATCAGAAATTTTGGGGCCCCTTAAACAGCTTTAGACCTACCCCCCCCCTTCTGACCACCAACATTCCCCAGGGCCTTCCCAGTGGGCCATACCACCACATCCACCCACTGGCCAGGGGTGTACACATGTTACAGCCGCAGTAGGAATTATACATCCTGTCGCACTTACCGAGTGTAGCCTGCCAAGCATGACTCATTCAAGTGAAGTGTGTAATGCATGCTAGTGTGGGATCCAAGGGGTTAAAAAGAACAGTGCACAGGCAGCACAGCCTCACCCAATGTTTGTAATAAGACCTCGTGCCGAACCATAGGTGCTGGCAGCTCCAAACTTGGACCAGGTGTGTTCCAGTGGGCCCTCTCCATGTGACCCAAGTTTGGTATTTTTATCGCCTATGGTTCAGGAGAACGGTGTCCCCAAACTGGATGCCCCCCCCCCCATAGACTCCAATGTTAAGTCCGAAGTTCACCCGACAATTGCTGGTCAATGACTGGTCACTTTGAGGACCCGGTATGACTGAACCATAAATGCCGGAGGCCCCAAACCAGGCCCAGTTATTGCCCAGGGGGCGCTCTCTATGTGGAAATCATGGGGTCTAACTTGACAGGCGACTTTGCAGTCCCAAGTCGCAGGACAAGTTGCACAAGTGTGAAAGGGGCCTTAAATATCCACCCAAAAGTGGAAGCTCTGCTTATCTCTCTCCTCCCCTTCTGATGCCACGTTTGGCTCCTTTTCGGGGGGGGGATGTGGGTACCTGTTTTGGACATTTAGCTGTCCCCCTTCCGACAGACCTCACTGCAGCAAGTTTGAATTTGTCACTCCTCCTCTTTCCCTGCTGTCAGGCCATTCAGAAAGTGCAGTGCCCTTTGTGCATGTGCAGTAGGAAATTGGCAATGGAGACAACAGCACCTGAGAGCCAATGGAAACATAGGCTGGGGTGCATCACTAGCTTCCAGGACAGTGTCCTGATAATTAAAGTCAGCAGTTGCAGGATGTGTAGCTGCTGACGTGTACATTTTCTGTGGTGGGGGGGAGGGCTGAGGCACCACTTTAGTATCAGCTTGGTTACCTAGATTGGTGAGCTGGGATTGAGCCCCAGCTATCACATGGTGCTTGGGCTTATCTCAACAACCTGTACCATGTGAATAGCTTCAGCTAATCACAGATCAGTAGTAATCCCAGCTGACATGAATGTCAAACAATTCTGACTGTTCAAAGTTTGGCTGGTACAATGATTTGTATGGTATCAGCAAGCCTACATGATACATTTAAACAAGGCTATCTAACTCAGAGTAGTTCAATGGTATGGATGGTATGACCTTCTGAAAGCTTTCATTGTACTCAGCATTAGATGCTGAAAATATGCGAACGCATATTCACCAATTAGCCAATGCACATCAGTTTGATTGCTTCCATACTATGAATTCTTTAAATGCATGCAATGGTATGTACATATTCATTAATATTATGATGTGGAATTGGAACAATGACACACTAGTTAACGTGCCGGCAGTTAGTTTGTAAAGAATTAACAGAATCCAAGATTAGTGAATGTATTTTCTATGGCTGGTTGTGGTTAAGTCTTTAGTGAAGTGGTTCCTTCTGATACCTTCAAAGCTTACAGCTGCAGGTTCAGATCCTACCAGTGTCATCACTACACCTTGCATTATATTCTGAAAATATCTGAAGGCATATTCGCCAATGCCCATCAGTTTGATTGCTTCCATACTATGAACTTATGCAATGGTATGTACATATTCAATAATAGTATAGTGTGGAATTGGAACAATTAGTTCCCATACACTTTTTCAAGAAAATCATGTCCATACAAACCTTCAATGGATTCTATGGATATGCGAACGCATGTTCGCCAATTAGCCAAAGCACATCAGTTTGAATGCTTCTATACTATGAACTCTTTCAATGCATGCAATGGTATGTACATGTTCAATAATATTATGGTGTGGAATTGGAATAATCACACACTAGTTAACGTGCCAGCGGTTAGTTTGTAGAGAATTAGCAAAATACAAGATTAGTAAATGTATTTTCTATGGATGGCTGTGGTCAGTTCAATAGTGTAGTGGTTTATTCCGATACGTTCAAAGCTTACAGCTCCAGGTTCGGATCCTACCGATGTCATCAGCACACCTTGCATTGTACACAGCATTATATTTTGAAAATATGTGAAGGCATATTCACCAATTAGCCAATGCCCATCATCAGTTTGATTGCTTCCATACTATGAACTTTGGCAATGCATGCAATGGTATGTACATATTCATTAATATTATGGTGCGCAATTGGAATAATCACACACTTGTTAACGTGGCAGCAGTTAGTTTGTAGAGAATGAAGAGAATACAAGATTAGTAAATGTATTTTTCTGGTTGGGTGCGGGCAACTCTGTAGCGTAGTGGTTTATTCCGATACGTTCAAAGCTTACAGCTCCGGGTTCGGATCCTACAGATGTCATCAGCACACCTTGCATTTTACGCAGCATTATGCTTTCCATTTTGCTGCGGTAGTTCCCATACACTTTTTCAAGCAAATCATGTTCTTACAAACCTTCAATGGATTCTGCAGGTTCAAGCCCAATTGACATCAGCTATTCCCATATATGCCGATTAAGAAGGCATATTCGTGGTAATAACATGATTTGATATGCTAATTGTCTTAAATGGGCGCTATTTTTAAGCGTCGCACAATCGCATATTCGCGATATAGTGAATTAGCCCCATTGTGTCCTATTTGAATTTGTCTGACCCTATCCAATAATGAACCATTGACAAGTTACACATGTTCCAGCAATACAAACCTGACAGGGGTTCTAACCCTTCCACACACTATGATGCATAACTAGAAAAAAACTGTTTACCTATACATACACTTTACTTTCACACAAAAGAAATAGTTTGGTTGTGTGACTGTGGTTGGATGAATCATGTTGTCCTCTTATATCTGTTAGGGACTGTAGTGGTTAGTAACCTCACCAGAATCCCCAGAACTGTCCACCTTTCTTGGCCATTACAAATCTAGATGACAGTGCTGGTCTCCCTGATGGATTCTCCATTATGTAGAATCAACAATACCTGGGAAGCCATCTGTAAATATCCTTTCATTATAACTCTGCTGGAGCTGGAGATACGCACACTAGTGGGATGACATCTCATCAATAGAGTCTACAAATGATATAAGAAGCTGGTAATGATTCCACACAGGTGCTCATCCAGAACTAATATTTCAGTTAGCCTTTAGCCTGGCATATATTTATATCCTTTTCCTCTTTACATTCTGTAATGGTTTAGATCTAGGCTGGCTCTTCACTATTTGCAGAAGACACACACTCCATTCTACAGGAGTATGCATGTGTTCAGGGGCCTGTACTAGCACCTGCCAATCAATCTATTTATAAATGTGCATCTTTATGTCTGTTGTATGTGGCAGACAGGCAGTTACTAACTGCCACAGTCAATCTGTATTGTACTGAGAGCTGTACACATACAGGGGAAATAACTAGGGTTGCCACATCATCCCTTTAATCCAGGACCCATATGAATTACACAGGTTCTGTGGCCAATTTAATGCAGATAAGGCACCATTGAGTTTAATCACCACCTTAATCAGCCACAGAACCTGTGTAATTAATATGTGTCCTGGATTAAAGGGATGATGTGGCAACCCTAGAAGTAACTAAGCTTCCTATCTGTCAGGAGTGGCATGCAGACCAGAGAGATCTGTGTCAGGGTTATCTGCGCCAGTTTCTATTTCAGAGTGAAACAGAAACTAGTGCAAGTCTCCACCTGAATAACAAAGACAATACAGTAGTTTCCAATATAGAAAACTACAGCAGATTCCCTTCAGGTGTGACCCTGTCATACAGATTGTGAGCTGTCAGAGGACATGTAGGAAGGTGCCTAGAATCCTAAAATGTTATCAATATTCTGTACCAAAGAGTTAATAGTTGGTGATTCAGAGGTTAACATGCATGTTGGTGTGCCTTCCCCCTGCATGTGGCACTTCCTTTCTAGAAGGGATATATACAGGAGGAGGTTGGGCCTCATAGTCTCTTCTAGCTGATCGGAAGTTGGGAGTAAGACCAAAGACAGGAGGTATAATTATACTCAAGAGTGGGGTAACCTCTCAGTGAGACACTGGTATGGGACCATGGACTGAAAACATTGTTATCCAAACTTTGGAAGGAGGCCTAACTTATGTGCAGCACAGCTACAGCCCTGTACAGTAGTTATAACGAGAAAGATTTAAAATGTGATGTATAGTTGAGATGCTACACCAAATGTGTTCCCAATGAACTGTTGAAGAACTGCAAACTCAACTAAGTTGCTTCAGTAAAAGAAATTAGGATTAAGAAACAAATGATTTACTTGAAGAGAGATAGTGTGCTTCTACAGTGTATTGATAAACTGGAAACAAAGTGTACAACCACAGATGAGCCCTTTGGGTTATGAAGTGAGGAGTAATAAGAAGGAGGAGCAGCCAGCTCGGGAGTGAGAACAGTGGCCTGGCAAGTGGCACGCCCTACTGAGCAGCTAGATCCCTATCTTAGGGCCTGCTGTGCAACAGAACCCTCCAAAGCACTGGGCCTGGAACTGTACGTGAGGCCTCCCAAAGTAAGTGTGGTGGTTCCACTCTTTGCCTTCAGGCTGAACATGACAGAGTGTAAAGTGTGTGGTGAAAAGCTGGTGGAGAGACTCAGTGCTCATTGCTGCACCTCTCATAATGTTTCTGTAGTTGGTCCTGGGACAGGTAACTGGCAAGTGTAAAAGGAGGTTATATTTCTGTATGTGGGGCCTGGAGAAGTAGTTTTTCCTCCAGTCCTCATGGTGCTGAACCCACATGAGTATCAGTACAAAACGATCAGCATTCAGTTCCTGCATGCTAACAGACTGCTTGCATGCCCTCACTACACGAGCAGAGTCTGCACAGAGTTAACAAGCCTTCTCCTCCTTCATACTCTGAGCTAAGCAGGGGGCAGGGATAGAAATAGAGATCAGAGTGTCCAGCTCTCATTCTGTGTGCTGGGTGCTGTGCCTGTCACAACCAAAGCACAAAGAACTAATTACTCCTAATTAGAAAGGGTTTTGCACCTGGACCATCTGCTCCATGTTCTAAATTTAGAAGAGTTATGCAAACTTGTGCTTGTGCAACTCTTTGTAATTTCCCCCAGTAGACTCCATGCTAGCGATTGTAAACCTGTACTGAGGAGTGGAATTGATCTTGAAATTCATACATTAGATTTGGACCAGATTTCATGAATTCATAAGTCCCAATCCAAATCTGAATTTTGGTGCTAATTTTGGCAGTTTGGTTTCAGAAATGGCCAAGGCTGCTTCTGCCTTATATCTGCTTCTACTTTATATGTGCTTCTGCTGCCTGTGAACCGTTAGCGTTACTGTCAGTGCCACAAGGACCCAACCTTCTATCTTAGGATTCCTAGTAGAATTTGTTAGGAAGTAGCTTTGTCTCATATCTCTTCTGGTGTTGCTTGAGTGTTGTTAGCTTCACTGCTACTACCACCAGGTCCCACCTTTTTATCTAAGTACCCTAGTAGAAATTTTTTTTCGGAAGCTGCTCAGGCTGATTCTACCTTATACAGTACTTGCTCCTTCTGTTGCCTGGACATCCTTAGCTTGGCTGCCAGTTCCACAAGGTTCCACTTTTCTATCATAATATCACTGGAAAAATTTGATTCAGAGCAAATTTCATGAATCATAGAATGCACCGCTAAATCCACATTTTAATGTTATTTTGGGGGTTTTACCAAGTGGTTCAGGCTGCTTCTGTTTTATATCTGCTCCTGCTGTTGCCTGTGTACCCTTAGCTTTACTGCTGGTATAAACAGGCCCTATCATTCTATTTAAGTACCCTGGTACAATTTTTGTGGGGAAGCTACCATGGCTGATTCTGCCTTATATCTGCTACTGCCATTGCCCTGGCAACCTTAGCTTGGTTGCCAGCACCACCAGGTTGCATCCTTCTATCTAAGTATTGCTGGTAAAATATTTGTAGGAAGTGGCTCAGGCTGCTTCTGCCTTATATCAGCCCCTGCTTTTGCTTGAGCACCCTAATGCCTGGTATACACTATTCGTTTTTTCATTTAACCCAGCAGGCTGAACAAAAAAAAAATGAGGAGCTTGGAAGGATCTCCCTGCTGAGCTATTGTGTTCTGACAGGGGGACTGCCCCCACCCCTGCCAGAACACACTGGTTAGCTGATCGGATGCTGATCGGCTGCTGGCTTTCCAGCATACCCCTTCAACAGAAGCCGGACAGGCATTGGCCGATATTTGTCCTGTGTGTACCAGCCTTTAACCTGACTGCCATTGCCACCAAGTCCCACCCTGCTATCTTATTATCCATGGAACAATTTTTTTTAGAGATTGAGGGGCTGCTAGGCGTTACTGCTGTTTCTCTACACTGCATCCTATTTTTAAGTCTTTTTTACCCATCACCTCATTAGCAATATTCATTTTGATGTCAGATTTCGATTTAGTTTTAGTCATATTCTTTTTGCTAAAATGGTATTTTAGTTTTACTCATATTTTAGTCATCTGAATTATTTTTGTTTTAGTCGTATTTTAGTCATCTGAATTGTTTTAGTTGTATTTTAATAGACTAAAATCTCCTATATTTTAGTTGATTAAAATCTCCTACATTTTAGTTGACTAAAATCTCCAGTACATTTTTAGTCGACTAAAATTGAATGGATTTGGTTACATTTTAATACATTATTTAAGCATTTCTCTAGACTTTCCAAACTCATTATATAGTCCTGGAGTAAAAATCTAATAACATGTTTATTGTTTATGTTATTAAGGTTTGAACAAACTACAGATAAAGATTTAGCCGTTATAGAATGACTTCATAAATAAAACCAAACGTCCCTCACATTTTCGTTCCGTATTTGTTCGTTGATGAAAATTGTAATTGATTTTTGGCTTAATTTTTGCCATTTGCGTAAAATTCTAAATAATTTTCTTTTACTTTTCTTTGTCAATGGAAACATGCCGCTGACGAAAATAATGAAGAAAATAATTTTGGTAACAAAATTAACACTGCTCCTTAGGCAGGGCTGCTAGGAGCTTCCCAAACCATTATGCACAATTTTCATTGTTGTTTTGTAATAAATACACACTATTATAATATGGCTGGGACTCCCACTGACACCAATAGGACTCCAGATTTAGAAAATCCGTAATTTTATAGGCCTGAAAGTTAAAAAAATATCTTATTCATGAGACCAATGTTTACAGATGCCAGGGGTGATAAATCCTGCACTATAGTGCATCTATATGCTATATTTCTGTGTGATAATTACATACATGACAGCATATATGATGTACTATTGAGAGAATCAGTATTTTGAGCATTATTTGTTCTCTCAGTGCTCTCTTTTAATGCATTTAGGTCCTTTAATGAAGTAGACGTTGCTACAGGAAGTGCACTAGTAGGAGCAATACTACCCCCCTAAGAATAATGACTTTTTTTGTTGGTTTGTTTAAATATTGTATATTTAAACATTTGTCAATAACATATATTGATTATTGAGAACAAATGGAATGAGGTCTTGCATTAAAACATATTACGTGCAGTAATGATAGCACATGCAATAGCATTTCTGGAACAATGTGCTATGAAACCCTTAATATTGTATTTAACAGCAATCACCAGACAAAGTATTGCTGCAGATAAACTGCTTTGCAAAAAGTATATGACAGACAGACAAAGAGAAAAATAATGCTAATAAACCCCAAAATGCTGCAAGAGGTATGAAGAGATGAACTAATTTAACGTTTACAGTTTGTTTTTCTCCAGTGCTGGCACCTCTTCAGCAAGACGTCAATTATTGCCGTGGTCTGTTGCTAGGCTATGGTAGCCTTTCTTTGGTATTACACTGCAGTACACCGGTGTTTTCCAAGATTGTCTTCAGGAACCTCTAAAGAACTCAGCTAGACACCCAGTTTTTGGTGCTTCTATTATTCATACATTTTAATATGATTGAAAAGAAAATCTGGCAAACACTAAACATAAAATCAATTCTATACTTTATATCTATTGTTTTATTTACAGTGATTCTAAAAATATATTTTTTTTAAATAACAAACATGTCATATTTACCTGCTCTGTACAATGGTTTTGCACAGAGCAGCCCCGATTCTCCTTTTATCGGGTCCCCCGTCGACACTCCTGTCTCCTCCCCACTTCCCAAGTGCCCCCCTAGCAACTCGAATTGGGTTCTGCGTGTGCCCATTGACACACACAGTGTGGCCTGGCCCCACCCCGAGCTCCCTCCTGACAGGCTATGATTGACAGCAGTAGGAGCCAATGGCTCTCGCTGCTGTTTCCATGACCATTGAGGCTCTTGGGCAAAGTGCTGGAGTGAGATCAGGCTGGAGTGAGATAGGGAGATCGTGAATTCTGCCTTTAGAACTACTTTATATTTACCTGGCTAGCAATAAGATATACATATAAAGTGTATTTCCACTTTTGCAGTCAAATTGGTATAACACCTACTTTATATGTCACATACGTCCATTCACATAACATAGCTTAAAATTAAATCTAAAATTTCAGCTTTTCTTTTTAGGTGCTCTACTCTGGAGGCTTCAGCAAGGAAAATTCCTAGGTAGTTGTCTTTGTTTATGAAAGGGGTGGCTGTGTTTGTCATAATTAACCCTGTCTGTACTGTGCAGGCAATATTCATCATCAATTGAAACTAGTATAGCCAAAAGGTGGGTATACACGTTCCTGGCAATTGATCTGTTATTAAACATATACAGGGGTTCCCCCTAGTGTTTCAGGCTGTGTATGGAGGAAACTACACCTGCCAACAGGCTGTGCTGGAAGAGAAGCTTTCTGGAAGAAGAGATGGCTCGTGGGAGAGTCTATAAAACCAAGGCTTTGGGCCTGGCGCACTCTCTGGACCAACATGGGTCTGTATGCAGGGAATCTGTGCTGGAAGCGGCGGAGTCGCAGCCTGCTTTCACAGACTCATCTAAAGCATATCCCCTGTGGGACATCAGTGAGCAGCTTGAACATAACGTCTGTCAGGACCTGTGTCCTTGCTTGGGTCACCTGCTGGTGGCAGTGTTTGGAAAACCAAATGGTGTAGTTCTGGTGGCCACCAGCGGGTGTCTCCCAGGAGATTGAGCTTACAGGTCATTAAGCTGCACCTGATGGGTCTGCTGGGTCCATATAAGCCCGCCTTGTTCCCTGTCCCAATGCTTCGGTATTTTCCCTGCAAGCTGTGTCCATTCCTGAATTTGACCTGCTCTGATCCCTGATCTGCGATCCAGACCCAGAGACCTGATTCCTGAACCTGTTTCCTTGCTCTCCTTCTGCTCCCAGTACCTGGCTCCCTGTTCCCCTTATCTGGCATCCCTGTTTGCTTATTATATATGTGTGTTTTCTTCGCTTGTATTTAGTTAGTCAGATAGTTAGGTGTTTATTTTGGGGTTTGGTGTGTTTTCATCTTTTATTTGCTCATTTATGTTTGCTGGTGTTTTGGTGTTTGAAGTGCGCTATTTGTCTAATAAATATATTCATATTTTCAACTTACACCTGGTCTTGATTCCTTTAAGTGCAGCCAACTGATCTGACCATCCCTGCTGGATACCTGCATATGGTATCCCTGACAGCGTCCTACATGTGTGGGGTTTGTTCCTGTCAATACACCTGCATGGGAGAGTCGAGGAGGGAGGGGTGGAGGCCGGAGCCATCCTCAGAGCTACAGATTGGAAAGATCATCATCAGCATCTTCATCATCACCCTCACCAGCGTATACAGCATCTACATCTTTTGATCCTGGGCGGTGAGAGGGTGAAAACCCATTCTAATTGACTCTGTTCACAGACAGCTTACCCCTTATAATTGCCAACTTATCTGAAATTATGAGAAGTTTATTCTTTGCAGTTGAATGTGAAACCATACTCGGACAGCCTTACTTTACATCCTCTGTTGCTACTTGGGGTTCTACAGATTTAATCTTGCAAGTCAGTGATCAGTGTGAAGCTTTTAGGAACTATCTGCAGAAAAAGTGTCCTACTTGATTACAATTTCAGATTGATTTGTTCTACTAATTACTATCTGGAAAATACCATACCCTATCTGCAAAGAGCTAGCTGAAGATCATTTCAACTTTCAAGAAAAGGGCCATTTGATTGCATCCAATTCTCATTCAACTCCCCTCACTTAGCGATCACATATCAACTGCAGATTTGTATAAGTGATTTTCACCAAAGAACTCTTTTCTTTAGAGCAGGTTGAATATTGCTTTAATGTACATCTCTAGAGTTATATTGGTTTATTTGCTGTTTCATGTGAGTGAGCAGTAGAGAGTGGTATGACCTTCACAGGAGTCATTCCCCTGTTCTCCTGTGCCCCACTCTCATGGGCAGGGCATGTACCTGTGAATGCCTTGGTTATGTTTATAAGATGATAATTGACATTTCATGTTGTTTACTTGAGCGTGACATTCATTTGGTTGTGTGTACTACTTTGAGTGACAAATCGTATTCTTCTGAGACAAAGATCCTCATTTGATACATATTTTGAGTAAACATTACAAACTTTACTTAACTTGGTGTGGTCTACTATTTGTACATTATTTTAAGAAAAACTCGCACAATGAGTGAACCCAGTGTGTCAGAGGTGGCAGAGGACTCACAAAGTCAGGGGAACCAGGGGGGTATTGAATTATTTTGCGACCCTCAAGAGGGCAGCGCTACATTTGGGGGCTTGTCCAGGATACCCCTCATGGTAGACCCCAGTAAGTCCAAGGAGTCACCCAATGACACGGGGAAGATGGACTCTGTTGCCGCCTCCAACTGGGTACAGGAAGAAGGGGCCATTTAGAGTTAGCCAGTGTGGTGAGACTGCCTGGCATTGGCTGGTCTGAAAGGGTGGTACGGCATTTGATGAGAAGAGCTTTCCCAGAGCAAGGATCCTATATCGTGGATGTGAACGCCTTGACTGAATAGCGGGAGAGTGTCCCATCAGAGTTTCAGAAAGAGACTGTCGGCTTAGCTGAAGGGTTAGAAGCGATGCCTTTACTAAAAGAAGGAGACCTCAATCAAGGGCAATCTCAAGATAGGTCTGTGAACCCTGGCATAGAAGGAGAGGCCAACGTTACTAATAAAGTGATGCCTCCAGCTTCTTTCTATATGGATATGAGTTGTCTAATAGAAAGTTTAAGCAAAAGGAACAATATCACAGCAAATCAGGGTTACAGGAAGCTACAGTTCTTCTTGGGTCGTACACCAATCCCAGAAGGTGAGGAAGAATTTGAAAGCTGGATGGATCAGGCCCTTCAAGCTGTAGAAGGTTGGACTGTGCCGGAGACGGTGAAAAGACAGAGAATAAGTGAGAGTTTGAGGAGTCCTGCTGCAGATGTTATCCGGAGTCTGAAGAGAGGAAAGCCTGATTGTGTAGCCATGGATTACATTGAAGCTTTGTGAGCAGTTTATGGCAGAGTGGAGAAGATTCCTGATTTGATGTATAAATTTGAGTACACACATCAGCACAGAGGAGAGAAGCTGTCTGCCTATGTAGTTATGGTGGATCATGTCTTACATCAGATCATTTTGAAGAAAGGGATCAACCCAAAAGAAGCTGATAAAGTCTGGCTAGAGTGAATTCTGCAAGGAGCTTTGTCTGCTGTTAAAGGGGGCACAGACGCTGCCCATTTACCCTGAACTGATGAGACTAGTTAGGGAGGAAGAAGTTCTGTTGGATGAAAAAAATCTAGGGTCACAAGAAGGGAACAATACTACCCCAAAGACTAGGAAAGTGTCTGCTTAACCAGTACAAACAGAGCAAGGAGTCCCTGAAGTGGACAGGGGAGAGGAGTCAGAGTGGGGGGAGAGTACTAAGGCCCCTGTGGCTTCATCAGCTCCTGAGGAATCTCCAGTCAAACTGCTCACTCAAGTAGCTCAAGCACAAGATCAAATATAACAGACATTGTTGCATGTGATGAAAGTTCAAGTTACTACCCAGTTGGAGAAAACTGATTCTCAAAGATGTTTTAAGTGTGGGGAGCCTGGGCATTTCCAGAGACAGTGTCAAACAAGAGATGGAGAATTCAATTTCATGGCTGAGTTGCTAAAAGCATTACAACAGCTGCTATCCACTTATAAGGCGGGAAGCTAATTGAGAGCCCAAAGAAGGAATGGAGCTCCAAGAATCAAAAGAAAGGCAAGCAGAGCCCGAAGAAAGGGAAGAAGGAAGAGATATCCAGTAAACCAGCTAACCTGTCACCGGGGTCTGAGGGTCGGGTGCGGGGGGTCAATGCTTATTCACCACCCAGAGTTATAGTTAGATCCTCTCAAAGTAGGCCAAAAAGAGACACTAATAAAGTGGCAGTGAATGAACTACCCGAGAAGTTAGTGGGGCCATCCTGATTGTGTCCGTACAAGTAGGTGTCTATACTCGGGCTCTCTTGGACACCGAAGCCCAAGTTACTTAACTCTATCGAGATTTTTATGATCAGTACCTAAACCATATTCCTCTTAACAAACTTGAAGAATTGAAGAACTGGGGGATTGGAACTGACATATTTCCATACAATGGATATATTCCAATAAGAATTTCCTTTGGACCGGCAGTGACAGGGAAGGTTGAGACATTTGATGCCCTAGCCGTGGTGTGTCCTAGACCTCCAGGAGCTGCACAGAATACCATGCTGATTGGAAACAACACAGATTTGGTGCGAAGGTTGCTGGAAAAAGTAATAGGAGAAGATGGGTCGTGCCAACTGGGATTCACCCTCGACTTCATCAAGCCTGCCAGCAAGTGATGGAAGAGAAGAAAGCTCCTGCCAATGGAGTGGAGCAGATATGGAAGCTGGATATGAAAGAGAAAGTGCTCCAACCAGGAGAGGTTGTTTGCTTAAAAGCCACCTTGAAACTAACCTGGGATCATCCAGGGCCTTTTGTTGTGCTAGAGATAGATGCACAAACTGAAGCAGTTGGGATAGAAATGGTCCCAGAATTGGTTCCTATTAAAGCTCTGTTATGAAGCAAAAATAGTACATATCAGTCTTCAGAATGTTACTGATCATCCCGTGGTACTGAAGGCATGAATGTCAGTGGAGCAGGTGAGTGCAGCTACCCCGTGCCTCCAGAGGAAGTTGAGAAGAGCGGGGACTGCAGCCGAGTAAGGAAGGATCTGGAGGAATGTGCTGCTGTGCTACCTCCTTACTGGAGGAAAAGGATGAAATCCCAGTTGGATCGGTGGAAGAAGATTTTTTCTAGTAATGTTTTTTATGTGGGATGTGCCAAAAGTGCTCAGCACCAAATACGTCTGCAGGAGGATAAATCTTTCCGGGAGAGGGCTTGTAGAATCCCGCTCAGTGACCTGGAAGATTTGAGAGAACAGTTAGCTGAGCTGAAGAGATCTGGAGTGATTCAAGAGTCTCAAAGTCCTTATGCTTCCCCTATGGTGGTGGTTCAGAAGTAGAGTTGAGCGGACACCTAGATGTTCGGGTTCGGCGGGTTCAGTAGAACTTCGCAAAAAAATTCGGGTTCGCCGAACTTGACCCGAACTTGACCCCGAACCCCATTGAAGTCAATGGGGACCCGAACTTTTCGGCACAAAAATGGCTGTAAAGAAGTCCTAGAAAGTGCTAGAGGGCTGCAAAAGGAAGTAAAATGGGGGTAAGAGTAGGACAAGTGCCCTACAAAAAATGGGGATAGGGAAAATAACTTATCAGATAAAAAAATAAAAATGGGAACAATAATCTGTCCCTTACAGCACCAGCAGGAACCTCTCCCTATAGAACTAGGAGATGATTATAGAACAATAATCTGTCCCTTACAGCAACAGCAGGAACCTGACCCTATAGCAGTAGGCAATGATTTTAGAACAATAATCTGTCCCTTACAGCAACAGCAGGAACCTCTCGCTATAGAACTAGGAGATGATTATAGAACAATAATCTGTCCCTTACAGCAACAGCAGGAACCAGACCCTATAGTAGTAGGCAAAGATTTTAGAACAATAATCTGTCCCTTACAGGAGCAGCAGGAACCTCTCCCTATAGAACTAGGAGACGATTTTTAGAACAATAATCTGTCCCTTACAGCACCAGCAGGAACCTCTCCCTATAGAACTAGGAGATGATTATAGAACAATAATCTGTCCCTTACAGCAACAACAGGAACCTGACCCTATAGCAGTAAGCAATGATTTTATAACAATAATCTGTCCCTTACAGCAACAGCAGAAACCTGACTCTATAGCAGTAGGCGATGATTTTAGAATTATAATCTGTCCCTTACAGCAGGAACCTCCCCCTATAGCACTAGGAGATGATTTTAGAACAATAATCTGTCCCTTACAGCAACAGCAAGAAGCAGTCCCTATAGAACTAGGAGATGATTTTAGAACAATAATCTGTCCCTCAAGTAGACTCTACCTAGTCCAGTATCAGATCGTTCTGTAATGCAGGATGAGATGTTATTAGATCTGCAATCTGTCCCTTAAAGCAGGAGTAGTAAACTCTACCTAGTCCAGAATCAGATTGTTCTGTAATGCAGGATGAGATCTGCAATCTGTCCCTCAAAGCAGTAGTAATCTCTAAATAGCTGAGAGTGCCACCACAGATTGGGATGTGCATCGCCATCATCCCTGTGATAAATTATTTTTAAGTACCCCTTATAGATTAGTGGGATTTTTAAGGCAATTCAAAAAACTTTTTACTTTTGCTTAAAAAATTATACAAATTTATTGGACAATATGGACATCATAAATAAGCATTGCACATTTTCATGGATTTTTGAAACATTTTCACAAACGGCATAGATACAGTGATTGTACAAAGATATGCATTTAAGCAGAAAGTGATATCACCCGGCCCTGGTGGTCCCTTCGATTTGGGGTGACCCCAAGGCACGGTATATTCCAACGCGTTTCGGATTGACTTTATTACTTCCTTCTTCAGGGAAAGATATCACCATCTATAAAAATAGACAATCAATAAACTAGTACCTTACATATATATATCTCTATATCATCTCTGTTTGTACAAAGAATAATACTCACATAACAACCAGGACTCAACCTTCTTAGAGATCAACAAACTGGGCAGATCCCCCTCCACCATAAGTCCTATTTCCCCTGTATCAGAATGGCAGGCCATGGGGCCAACAGCCGGTATACAAATATCTTCCAAAAATCTCTATATAAGGATCGAAACACATGGATATTATTACCCAAAAGGGGGCAAGTGTAAACTCCATTTGGAGAAGTCCAAG
>BLSH010040334.1:471117-490980 GCA_018402905.1 Glandirana rugosa
AGACCAGGCATGGCTTGAAACCCCACAGGTACTGGGCCTGGGCTTGGGCCTGTAAATTTTTTTCAAACCCAAGCCCATAAAATAGGACGGACAACTTATCGACGTCCCGTCGGTTAGTTGTTCGCAAAGTGACCAAACGGGAATCTTCGGTAGTGTCGGTACGGATGATTACCGTACCGACACTAACCGGTCACGTATATCACGACGTACAGTGTACGAGAGTCCGATCACCTCTCTCTCCTACGACGGCCGCGACACTCCCTGTCTAACGTCTATATTATTGTAGAGTAGGACGTAATGTCTTGCTAGACTAAGACCTGATCCATCTCTAATGATGACGAATAAAAATTTTATGATGTCCATATTGTCCAATAAATTTGTATAATTTTTTAAGCAAAAGTAAAAAGTTTTTTGAATTGCCTTAAAAATCCCACTAATCTATAAGGGGTACTTAAAAATAAGCAGTAGTAATCTCTACCTAGTCCAGAATCAGATCGTTCTGTAATGCAGGATGAGATGTTATTATATCTGCAATCTGTCCCTCACAGCGCCGGCAGCATCCTCTCTCTCCACTAGCCTGAGAGCATGTGACATGCAGCACTATATGCACTGGCCAATCACAGCCATGCCATTAGTAGGCATGGCTGTGATGGCTTCTAAGGGCAAACCAGTGAAACGCTTGTTGATTGGCTGCCCTGCAGCTATTCAACAGGCAGGATAAAATACCCGAACCCAAACTTTTTTTAAATGTCCGGGTTCGGGTCCGGGTCATGGACACCCCAAAGTTCGGTACGGACCAGAACTTTACAGTTCGGGTTCGCTCAACTCTATTCAGAAGAAGAATGGAACATAATGTATGTGCATCGACTATCGAACCCTTAATCGACAAACTATCCCGGATCAATACACCACTCCTTGAATTGAAGATGCCCTTCAGTGCCTTGCTGGGGCCAAGTGGTTTAGTGTGCTGCAGGGGCGGCCCGTCCATTATGGTTGCACGGGCGCCGCTCCCTCTCTTCTCACCACCCCCTCTATGCTAATGGATATATTAATGCATAGCATAGTATACTCCTGATCTGTGATGCTGGCTGTATACTCTTGTCTGTGATGTTGCTGGCTGTGATGCTAGCTGTATACTCCTGTCTGTAATGCTGGCTGTATACTCCTGATCTGTGATGCTGGCTGTATACTCCTGTCTGTGATGCTGGCTGTATACATGCTGGCTGTATACGCCTGTCTGTGATGCTGGCTGTATACTCCTGTCTGTGATGCTGGCTGTATACTCCTGTCTGTGATGCTGGCTGCATACTTCTGTCTGTGATGCTGGCTGCATACTCCTGTCTGTGATGCTGGCTGTACTCCTGACACTATGGGTGGAATACAGGGGACAGAGTGGGTGGATTCCATAATGGGTGAGGCTTATGAGAAGTGGGAGGGGTCAAAAAGGAAGTGCGGGGTCTTCCCCCTCCCATCCTAAAACTTCACTAGCTGCCACTGGTACGCTGGATCTGAAAAGCCGATACTATCAGATACCGATGCATGCAGAAGATAAAGAAAAGACTGCCTTCATCTGCCCTCTATGGTTTCTATGAGTTCAATCGATGCCACAGGTACTGTCAGGGGCACCGGCCACCTTTCAACGGTTGATGGAGAGGACATTGAGGAACATGAACTTAATTGAAGTCCTGGTGTATCTGGATGACATCATAGTGTTTGGACGAACACTGGAAGAGCATGAAGCACCTTTGGAAAAAAGTGTTTAAGAGATTACATGAAGAAGGACTTAAGGTATCCCTGGAGAAGTGTCAGTTCTATTGTATTTTGGTCACTTATTTGGGGAATGTCTCAGTGAAGGGGGTGGCTACTGACCCGAAGAAACTGGAGGCAGTCACTGCATGGCCCAGACCTGAGACTGTAACAAAATTGAGGTCCTTTCTTGGATTCTGTTTGTAACATTTGTGGCCAATTTCGCCAAGATTGCCAGGCCCCTCAATGAATTGCTCAAGGTGGCTTCAGGGGAGGAAGAAGGAAAAATGAAAGAAAAGAAGTTGAGCAGGAAAGGAAAGAAGGAGTCTATCAAAGAGCAGTGAACTCAGTCATGTAAAGGAGCTTATAAGCAGTTGAAGAAAAATCTCACTCAAGCCACCGTCTTAGCATATGCTGATGCATCCAAAACCCTATGAGCTCCATGTGGACGCTATCAGAGATGGGCTGGGTGGAGTCCTTTATCAGGAACAGGATGGCAAGCTCAGGCCAGTGGCTTATGTGAGTTGTAGCCTTATTCCCTCTGAGAGAAGTTACCCAGCACACAAACTGGAGTTCCTGGCATTGAAGTGGGCGGTGGTCGAAAAATTGAAGGATTATTTGTATGGGGCTCAGGTTGTAGTGAAGACTGACAATTATCCGTTAACCTATCTGCTGACTTCTGCAAAGCTGGATGCTACTGGACACCGGTGGTTGGCTGCATTAGCTGGATTTCAATTTAGTCTGCAATACCGACCTGGGACCCGAAATAGACATGCTGATGCGCTGTCTCACCGGTTACATTGTCCTGAAGAGGAGCATCGAGAATGGGCTTTCGTGCCCACTGAACAAGTACAAGCTCTATGCAAAGGTCTGGTTCAATGTCTGAGAGAGGCTGTAGGAGCAGAGTCTATAGGAGTTCTTCCATCTGGAGTGCCTCAGGCTTATTGTGGACTAACTCAAGTGAGAAGTGAGGGTTTTCCCTGACTAACCAAAAAAGAGAAAAAGGATTGACCAAGAGCAGGATCCTCTGTCAGGTAGCCCTTAAGGCATTGGCTCAACAAGATTCAACGTTGCTGCTGAAGAGTTTGATAAACCATGCAAGGGTGCTGCACCGAGAATGGAATTGATTGCAATTAAGAGATGGTCTGTTGTACAGAAGAGGTTCTGGTGAAGAGTTTGAAGAAACCTGGCATCTATTTCTTCCAGAAAAAAATTGCACATCAGTCCTGGTGTCACTGCATGATGAACATGGACATCTGGGTATAGAAAGAACTTTCCACCTAGTCATAGATAGATTTTATTGGCCAGATGTGAGAAGAGAGATAGAGAGCTATTGTCGTTCCTGCTTGCCTTGCATTCAGAGAAAAACTCTCCCAGTTTGAGCTGCTCCTATGGCGCATTTCCACAGTTAGGGCCAAATGGAGTTGGTATGCATTGACTTCCTGAGCCTGGAACAGATCATTTTAACAGATATGCTCAGGCTTATCCCACAAAAGTTCAGAGAGCAACTATTGTGGTGAAGGTACTTGTGGAGAAATTCTTCATTCATTATGGGTTGCCAGTCGGAATCCACTCTGATCAAGGAAGAGAAAATTTGAAAGTCGACTCATACATCAGCTGTGCAAGTTGTTGCACATAAAAAAGTCTCGAACTACACCCTATCATCCACAAGGGGATCCTCAGCCAGAGAGATTCAACAGGACTTTGCTGAATATGTTGGGGACCCTACCCACAGAGAAGAAACAACACTGGGGAAATAATATTGCCACTATGGTACACGCTTATAATAGCACCGTAAGTGCTGCAACTGGGTACTCCCCATATCGCCTTATGTTTGGAAGAGAAGCTAGTCTTCCAATGAATCTGATTTTGGAACATCTGTTGATGATACCTGTTTGACTTTCCACAAGGTTTATGTTGAACGGTTAAGAAAGAATCTGAAGCAAGCTTATGAGAAGGCTATGCAGCATGTTAATACTCGGGAATTGAGGAACAAAAATAATTTTGATCTCAAGGTAAAAGTGCAAGATCTCCAACCAGAGGATAGAGTGTTGTTAAAGAACTCAGGCGTACCAGGCAAACACAAATTGGCAGAGCGCTGGAGGCTTCAACCTTATATCATCTGTAAACAGCTTCCAGGATAACCAGTTTAACAGATCAAGCCAGAAGGGAAATCTGGACCTCTCAAGATGTGGCATCGTGATCATCTACTCCCTCTGTCAGATGCAGGTCGAATGCCTCTTTGTCCTCCTACACCTCCTTTGGATCCAGGTCCTCCCAGGACCCCATCTTACTGGAAACTTCCTGCTGGACCTGTGGTTGGTGTCAGTTCAGGATGATAGTGAAGATGAAGAGATAGTACCTTCTTGGCTGTGGGCTCCAGTTGTTATCCCTGAAACAGAAGTTAGACCTTGGTTCAGAAGACAAACACCTACGAGAGAAGTAAAAACACCACCCAGCTCACGTGGTTAGAAGAGAAGTGTTCCACCACTGATTAAGAAGAAAGACGCTCTTTCAAAAGAAAGCACTCTGCCAATTTCAGGCTTTGAGCAAGGAGACTTGATTAATTTTAATGATGAATGCCTACCTGTGGTGAAACCTGTTAGTGTCCTTAACCAAGAAGCAATGTTGTTGGAAAAAGGAAGAACTGAGAGAAAAAGACTTGACTCTGACATCATTAATGGAACTGGTTAGGCTTTTCCTAGGTCTGGGCCTTCTACTCAGAGTCCAGCTATGTTGATAGAAACTCAAGACCTAATTCCTGTAACAAGCCCTGGAAAGAATCCTACTCCCGTATCAAGCCCTGGAAAGAATCCTACTCCTGTAACAAGCGCTGGAAAGAATCCAACTCCTGTAACAAGCCCTGAAAGGAATTCTACTCCTATAGTGAGTCCCGAGAAGCAGGATGCTTCTCCTGAAAGGGGAGTCACTTCTGTATCAAGTCCAGAAAGAAGTTTCATTACTGAAGTGAATCCTGAAGGGGGTTCTACTCTTCCAGCAGGCCGTGAAATAAGTACTTTATCAAAGGCAGAATCAAGTTCTGCTGTCTGGCTAAGAAAAGATATTCACCCCACAGAAAACTCACTTATGATACATTGGGGCATAATTCTGACAGATTGATCCCCACTATTCAAAGGGCAGAACCTATGACTGACCAGTTACCGTTGATTGGGCAAAAGGAGACCTCAATGTAGCCTCTGATACTACAGGCTGGGACATGGCTATTGCCCTGGCCTGTCAGAAAACTGATTATGAGTTAACTGAGAATATATATAAATGGTTCAAACCGGATCCAGATGTTTGTTAATATTTGTTGAATTTAAATGACTGAATAATTTTGATTAATCTTATTTGTTCTTTAGCGGTAGTTGAATAATCCCTACATCTTTGGGGACCAAAGACTTTACGTGAGGGGAGAATGTAGCTAGAAGCTGGGTATATACGTTCCTGGCAAATGAGTATGTCATCTGTTATTAAACATATACAGGGCTTCACCCTAGTGTCTCAGTTTGGATGATCTGTGACTCTGGTTTGACAAGGGGGTGATGGATTCTGTGAGATGTAGTCTTCTAGGAAGGATTTGCCCCCTGGTTGTGTATGAGGAAACTACACCTTCCAACAGGCTGTGCTGGAAGAGGAGGTTTCTGGGAGAAGAGGTGCCTCATGGGAGAGTCTATAAAACCCAAAGCTTTGTGCCTGGCATGCACTCTCTGGACCAGCATGGATCTGTATGCAGGGAATCTGTGCTGGAAGCGGCGTGCTTTTGCAGACTCCTCTAAAGCAGATTCCCTGCGGGATATCAGCGTGCATCTTGAACATCGCACCTTACACCTGTGGGGTTTGTTCCTGTCCATACACCCGCGTGGGCGACAGATCCGGGAGAGCCGCGGAGCGAGGTGGTGGAGGCCGGAGCCATCCTCAGAGCTACAGATTGGAGAGATCATCATCTTCATCATCACCCTCACCAGCATATACAGCATCTACATCTTTTGATCCTAGGCGGTGAGAGGGTGAAAACCCATTCTAATTGTCTCTTTTCACAGACAGCTTACCCCTTATAATTGACAGCTTATCTGAAACTAGGAAAAGTTCATTATTTGCAGTTGAATGTGACACCATACTCAGACAGCCTTACTTTACATCCTCTGTTGCTACTTGTAGTTCTACAGATTTAACCTTGCAAGTCAGTGATCAGTGTGAAGCTTTTAGTAACTATCTTCAGAAAGAGTGTCATACTTGACTACAATTCCGGATTCATTTGTTCTACTTAATACTATCTGGTATATACCTACCCTATCTGCAAAGAGCTAGCTGAAGATCATCTCAACTGTAAAGAAAAGGGACATTTGATTGCATCCAATTCTCATTCAACTCCCCTCACTTAGGGATCACATATCAACTGCTACACTTTTGTAACAGTGATTTTCACCAAAGAACTCTCTTCTTTAGAGCAGTTTGAATATTGCTTTAATTTACATCTCTAGAGTTATATTGGTTTAGTTGCTGTTTCATGTGAGTGAGCAGTAGAGAGTGGCATGAACTTCTCAAGAGTCAATCCCCTGCTCTCATGTGTCCCACTATCATGGGCAGGGCATGTACCTGTGAATACCTTGGTTAGGTTTATAAGCTAATAATTGACATTCCATGTTGTTTACTTATGTGTGACATTCATTCGGTTGTGTGTACTACTTTGAGTGACAAATCCTATTCTTCTGAGACAAAGATCCTCATTTGATATGCACTTTGAGTAAACATTACAAACTTTACTTAAATTGGTGTGGTCTACTATTTGTACATTATTTTAAGAAAACCTCACACAATGAGTGAACCCAGTGTGTCAGAGGTGGCAGAGGACTCACAAAGTCAGGGGAACCAGGGGGGTATTGAATTATTTTGCGACCCTCAAGAGGGCAGCGCTACACTAGATTTGAACAATGTCTATCCTAACAAAGGGTTAGAGGTGTAGCGGGTGGCCTTCTTTTGCTTTGCATGCTAAAGTGATTTTAAAGGTTGAAAAGGGACATTTGATTGCACCCAATTCTCATTCAACTCCTCTCACTTAGGGATCACATATCAACTGCTACAGTTTTGTATACAGTGATTTTCACCAAAGAACTCTCTTCTTTAGAGAAGGTTGAATATTGCTTTAGTTTACATCTCTAGAGTTATATTGGTTTATTTGCTGTTTCATGTGAGTGAGCAGTAGAGAGTGATCTGACCTTCACAGGAGTCATTCCCCTGCTCTCCTTTGCCCCACTCTCATGGGCAGGGCATGTACCTGTGAATGTTTTGGTTAAGTTTATAAGATAATAATTGACATGTCATGTTGTTTACTTGTGCGTGACTTAAATCGGTTGTGTGTACTACTTTGAGTGACAAATCCTATTCTTCTGAGACAAAGATCCTCATTTGATACATACTTTGAGTAAACATTACTAACTTTACTTAAATTGGTGTGGTCTAATATTTGTACATTATTTTAAGAAAAACTCGCACAATGAGTGAACCCAGTGTGTCAGAGGGGGCAGAGGATTCACAAAGTCGGGGCGGGGGGATATTGAATTATTTTGCGACCCTCAAGAGGGCAGCGCTACACTAGATTTGAGCACTGTCTATCCTAACAAAGAGTTAGAGGTGTAGAGGGTGGGCTTCTTTTACTTTGCATGCTAAAGTGGTTCTAAAAGTTGAAGGTTTTTTACATTCATGCATTCTATGCATGAAAGTAAAAAAACCCTTCAGTATGCAGCTCCCCCCAGTCCCCCCCCAATATTTACCTGAGCCCCGTCCTGATCCAGTGGTAAGCACGAGACCGGCTACTCTCCTGAGTCTCTGCCTACTCATTGGCTACTGGCTCCCGCTGCTGTCAATCTCAGCCAGTGAGGGGGTAGCAGGGCCAAGCCTTGTCCTTTGTATCTTATGAACACAGAGTAGGGCTCAGGAGTGGGCACACACAAGTGCCCTTACAGCAAGTGGTTTGTTATGGGGGCGCTCAGAAAATAGTAGGAGCTAGGAGCACCGGCAGGGCACCCAAGAAAAGGAGGATCTGGGCTGCTTTGTGCAAAACCACTGCACAGAGCAGGTAAGTATAAGATATTTATTATTAAAAAAAACAAAACTCTAATATCACTTTAATAGGACATACTTGGGATAGGCTCACTCTTATATTGCTCAAGAAACTGTACATAAGCATTTAAACAGGTAGGATTTTTTCTTTAAATATAGGCATACTGTGTGACTGGGAATACATAACAAACATACTGCATTGTGGGGTTTTTTTAATGTCTGACTGCAAAAGTGGAAATACACTTTAAGAACTGCAGTTTAGGTTGTGATGCATCTTTCAGCTTTGTTGTTTGGTTTTTTGATTTATTTAGCATCTGTGATTGCATCCACTACAATTTGTAGAAATTGATTAATAATGCATCCAAATAGCATCTTATGTAGCTCACAATCAAATATGTGTTAGATGTCGTTCACATAGGCACAACACTGCAGTAAAAAACAGGCATTTGCATAGCTGTAGCGAAACCCATATCTTTTGTTAATCCTGCTGTTGAGGGGGGTCAGCTAATTTGAATCACAGTTTTAACTCGTTATGCCAAATTGCATAGGTATTACACCTGCCAATTAAAGGTTTTTGGGACTGCTGCAACTGCATGTCAACGAATCTATGGTGGTTGCGTGCAGTACTGCTGTGTAAAATCCCCTTTAAAGCCCGATGGATGAGCCTGCCGTCCATGTGAAAAAAGCCTTAAGCTGGATACACACTATTTTCTGTAGATTTTTTTCCTTCAGGTTTACCAAAACCATATAATATGAGGTCAAACCTTAGGAGTTTCAATTTATATGCAATCAGGCAGACCCTTACTCTACATGGTTTTGGGAAATCTGAAGGAAATCTGATAACAAAAGTTGAATAGTGTGTATGGGGTCTTTGTGTAAATCCTGGTGCTTGTGCTGTTCTTCTTGGTTGTGTTCACTTTGTTCTGATACAGACTCTCACTTTGTGAATGACTACAAAGATGGAATGTTACCATCTGCTCATAATGTCACTATATACAGCAAAAGTATTATTTTTCATAAAAATCTGTAGCTTTTATCATTGAAAAGCAGTCATTGAGCTCCATACAAGTCATCTTGACTTGGTTAAAATCATGTCATTAGTCTGCTGCTTCAGTATTTTTAGATCTTTTTGTCAAATGTTACTATGGTATACTGAAGTATATTTACAAGCATTTCATAAGTTTCAAAGGCTTTTATTGACAATTACATTAAGTTTATATGAAGAGTCAATATTTGCAGTGTTGACCCTTCAAGACCTCTGCAATACACCCTGGCATGCTGTCAACTTCTGGGCCACATCCTGACTGATGGCAGCCCATTATTGCATAATCAATGCTTGGAGTTTGTCAGAATTTTGGTTTTTTTTTTGTTCAACCACCTCTTGACGATTGACCACAAGTTCTCAATGGGATTGAGGTCTGGGAAGGTTCCTGGCCATGGACCCAAACTTTTTTTGTTCCCCAAGCTACTTAGTTTTCACTTTTGACTTATGGCAAGGTGCTCCATCATGCTGGAAAAGGCATTGTTCCTCACCAAACTGTTCTTGGATGGTTGGGAGAAGTGATCCTTAAAGGATATTTTTGTACCATTCTTTATTCATGCTCTTAAGCAAAATTGCGAGTGAGCCAACTCTCTTGGCTGAGAAGCAACCCCATTGAAGAATGGTCTCTGGATGCTTTAGTCATGGTTCACACTGTGTGCGGACACGGTTCACAGCAGGGATCCGGTGAATCCCTGTCCTCCGTTTCAGGGATGAATAAGGCCCAAATTGGCTAAATTCAGACCTGAATAGAGCCAAAGACGCACAGGACCCTTATGCAATTCTCTCTGCGGCCGTCCAGGAGATGTGTGAACCAGCTCCATTGAGAGCTGGTCACAGTCTCCTGTCATGCGAACTGGATGCGGCAAAACCTGCATCCAATTCGAATCAGTGTGATCCCAGCCTTACTGTTGGAAGGACACAGGACTGATGGTAGTGCTCACATTTTCCCCAAACAGGGCCGGAACGAGGTAATTTGGTGCCAAGGGTGAAGATGGCAAACTGCCCCCTCCCACCCACGGGGCCCCACATGGTCATTGTCCTTTTATTAACTCCTTCCCTCCCCTAAGAAGTCTTCGATACCTTGGGATCTCTTAACAATAAAAAAGAAGCATATTACTCTAATGGGACCTGCAGGGGGGTCTCTCTAATAAACACAGAGAGGGCCTCTGTTAGAGAGTAGGGTCACCACATTTCCAAACTGCCATTCAGGGACAATTTTGCCAATGATTGGGGGGGGGTTGGGGGAATGAATGTAGTTTCGGGGGTTGATGGGGAATTTGGCGGCAGGGGTGATTTGTCAGATTTGTGCTGATGTTAGCATTTAAATTATCCCCACACCGTACTTGATATGGTGTCAGGATGATCAAATCACAATACTTGTTTTACTACATTGTAATATAAAATGAAATAGTTCAACTCACCATTATGCAGAATCAGTAGGAACCCCCGAGCTTGTCACTTGCCACCAGATGCAGCGTGTCACTTGCCACCATTGCCTGCCACCAGATGCAGTGTGTCACTTGCCACCGTCGCCTGCCGCCACATGCAATGTGTCACTTGCCACCATCGCTTGTCACAAGATGCAGCGTGTCACTCACTTGCCACTATCACTTGTCACCAGATGCAGTGTGTCACTTGCCACCGTCGCCTGCTGCCTGATGCAGTGTTTGACTTGACACCCATAGCCTGCGGCCAGATGCAGTATGTCACTTGCCACTCATAGCCAATCGAATTCTAACAGGGAGGGCTACACAGAGATTAAATTCAGTCAGTCCTTGCTAAACCAATTTTTGAGTGACTTGTCCCCTATAACTGCTGTGTAAGTTGCGAGTGGCTGTGGCCAGCCTTCTCATTGCACCATACAGGGCTAATGCTCCTGTATGGTATGCAATGAAGCTGAGATTTTGGACGGAGGAGGAGAGAACTGCAATTGGCTTGAGCAAAGAAACAGGTATGTGAATCGGGGAGGATCTTTTTACTTTTCTGGAGTTGGGATGTTATATGGCACCACATCCTTTGTTGTCTATGCTAAAATTCTTGAATAGATGTGCATTATACTGGGACTTTTCAGGTGCAGATGTATTCCACATTATCACTTATTATAAGAATGCTTTCTAAAGAGGCATAGGGCCTGATTTACTATAACTCCCAAATCTACTCCAGCAGTGCCTTAAAATACCTCCCAATTAAAGGCAATTAAGACTTCAACTCTCACAAACTGGGAGGAAATGGGAGGAAAATCACACAGAACAGAGCTCTATTTGCCTGGGAAGATGCTTCTCAGATCACATATGCTGAGCACGGGCGCCCTCCAATCTCACCGTACAACAACAACGGGCTCTCACCCGATTACAAAAAAGACAAGATACAATCATTAAACCTTCTGACAAAGGAGGTAATATTGTTGTGATGACATACTCACAATATGAAAAAATGTGCCTTAATATCTTGGAAAACAGGGAATGGTATCAGCCAATTACAGTCGAAACCACCCAACTGTATGAGCAACAGTTTAGGCAACTGATTTTTTCAGCCTATTCCAAGGCACTAATTGATAGGGAAACGTATGAGTTTCTTAATGTCCCATACCCTAGAGTTGCTACATTCTATTCTATTTCAAAGATCCATAATGATCTACTGAATCCACCATGGAGACCCATTATATCGGGTATTGGTGCCTTTACTGAGAGTGCAAGCAAATTTGTTGATTTTTTTTCTTATGCCCCATGTTACCAGACTGCCATCATACGTAAGGGATATCTTAGATCTATTGACACGGCTGGATGGTATTACCATCCCCCTGGAGGCTTACCTGGTATCAATTGACGTAGAAGCACTATACTCCAGCATACCCCATGATCTGGGCATTAGAGTCATACGGAAGTTCCTTTTGGAACTGGATCACCACCAATGGGAGTTCGGGAATTTCATCCTGGAACTCCTTGCATTTATTTTGGAGCACAATTTTTTCACCTTCCTGGGTTCCCACTACCTCCAGGTGCAGGGCGTTGCCATGGGCACCTCCTGTGCCCTGGCTTACGCCAATCTGTACCTGGGGGGTGGGAATGGGAAATCTTTTCAGACAAGGAATATAGTCAGTACCTGGACCAGGCCCTGTGCTGGTACAGGTACATAGATGACATATTCCTCGTCTGGACAGGCACCATTCAATCCCTAAACGTATTAATGGATCTCCTTAATACCAACAATTACAACCTGAAATTTACAATGAGCTGGCATGAGAATACTCTCTCATTCCTTGATTTACAAATCTTTAAGGATAGTAACAGCGGATTGGCTACTAAGTTGTACCGCAAAAAGACTGCAGGAAATACCATTCTCCATGCACAGAGCGGGCATCCTGCGCCTCCAATTCGTAGCATACCTTATGCCCAATATATTCGGTTACGGCACAATTGTACACATGATTCAGACTTTGTTGCACAAGCAGCCGAATTGCGCACACGTTTACGACAAAGAGGCTATAGTAAAACACTCCTGAGGAAAGCTTACAACAAAGCAATCCTACAAAATACGAATTCTCTTCTCTACTCCAAAAGACGAGCACACTCAGCACCCCCCACAACCAAATTCATCACTCGATTTTCAGCCCAGCACAACGAACTTAAAGCCTGCCTTCAACGGCATTGGCACCTATTTAGGGAAGACCCAATTTTGGGAAAATATGTAAGGGATACTCCTGAAATAATCTATCGCAAATCTGCATCAATAGGTAACAAAATTACGGCGAGCCTCTATTTCTAAATTCGACACGTCATACGTTCAGTTTGGGGTGTTGGAGGTGGTTCCACAGGACCCACGTGGCGGTGACTGGGACAAGAGGATCCTGCAGAGAGAAACGTTATGGATTGAAAGACTGGAGGCTAATAAGCCCCCGGGGATCAATGAAGTTGTCTCCTACAAACCATTTCTTTAGAGGTTGTCGAATGTGAGGGTTAACCTCTTATATTTTTATATGTATTCAGTACACAATGCACAGTAAGGTGATAGTCCCTGTAGTAGCCTTCTATTTAGAGGTGACCCCCATACTAGAAGGGTCAGTTTTTCTAATGTGGGTGATTTTGTGGCTAGGTCGTAGATTGTTATATTCAGTCAGTTGAATAAGGTTACTGGAAGGCTAAAATGTTAATCCCTATAGTTAGCAACTAGGGAATATAACCATTCATAATTATACACAAATCACTTAGTGATTTACGCTGTGGAGCCTTGTCTCACAGTGTCTCACTAAAGGGATAATGGTACCACTGTTGTATTATTGTATAGATATGCCATCTCTACTTATGCACAGGATCGTTGCAGTACCTCCTCCTGCCACCTGGGGGCTCAGACCTGCCTCTCCCACAGCTGTAGTTGGGTGTGCGGCCGCCCAAGTCGCGCGCTGTCGGGACGACGTGTCGGCGATTGGTGACGACAGTCGCCAGTATGTCTCCCTGCCATCCGGCCCGACGTGGAGTGATATCCACGGTCTGGCGTGCATATGTGCGGGAGAGACCCGGCCGGGCTGAGTGACATCAGACGCTCTGACGGAGGACCTCAGCCGGGACACATAAAAGGGGCGAGACAGGTGCCGGTGGTCTAGAGCCACGGAGCAAGCACCTGTCTCTCCCCCGGAGTGAGTACACTCACAAGACAATGGACTTTCCCCCTGTGAACCTCTAAGGTAGGCTGCATTTAATGATGGGCTTATAAGGTCAGCGCTAGCAACGCCGATCGAACCAGCTTTCCACAAAATTGTATTTGCATTTATCCAGGGCCCCGCTGAGCGAATGGACAGTGGTCGATCGGGGTTGAGGGGCGGACGATATCCCTTCCGCCCTTGGGTCTATCCCCAGGTAATGCAATATATCTGGACCTTACCTTTATTAGGGTGATTCCCCTCTTTTTATTCTTAATTCTGGATTACCAAGGGGCGGTATTAGTTCACATACACTATATATTACTATCTTTAGGCAACCAGATACCCCCTAACTGGGGTCGCCACGCAGCCACACTTTGGTCCAGGGGAGTAAGCACAACCACCAGCCTTCGTCTGTATTGGGGTAAGAGCATGTGGAAACATATAAAAAATTACATGCAGGTGCACATTAGTGCATGTATGTGCATATATGCATATATGTATACTAAGCTGTACTACGAACTTTGATCAGTTTACATAATGTATTTTTGTAATGTTATGCTTAGTTATACGTATGTGTCCCCATACCCAACAAAATACGGCTGGGGCGTTGTCAGGGGCTCCCCCAATTGGTGGTCGGGAGGGAGATGCATGGATTCCTGTTGGCAGTGAGTGAGCAATTGTTGATATATTCAAAGTTTTGTTGTCTCATGCAATATGTATTAATATATGTCTGTGTTTTTAATAGAAATTTAAGCTCCTGAGGAAGCGACCTTTGAGCCGTGAAACATGTTGAGCTACTGAACATTTCACCTGCACCAAGACAGTCAAGTGGATCCCTCATTGTGGGCAATTATTGTCTTACATCATGACTATGAAACAATAATGCACTGTGTGTATCTGTATATGGATAGAACTATTCCCCACGAGGGTTCATGTACTGCTTGGTGAAACTAAGAATTTTTATATGTGTTGTTCTGGTGAGCACCATCTCTATATGGTGTCCCAGTTTTAAGCTGATTCAATAAAACTTTTATCCTTACAAAATACCTGTGTACGTGCCGATAAAGTCCATACCTCTCTTTCACACTATAGCTCCAATTTGATATGCTGAGCACTGGCCGTCAACTGGGTGTGAACCTGTTACTTCCAAATTCCTCCATTTAAAGCTTGCATGCAAGTTCATTGCCATAAAAACAACACCCCCTATCTCTAATTTTACCATCCCCCCATCCCTAATATTACCACCCCCTATCTCTAATTTTACCACTCCCCATCCCTAATTTTACCACCCCCATCCCTAATTTTACCACCCTTATCGCTAATTTTACCACCCCTTTTCTCCAATATTGCCAACCCCATCCCTAATACGGTATTACCACCCCTTATCTCTAATTTTACCACCCTCCATTCCCTAATTTTACCACCCCCATCCCTAATTTTACCACCCCCTATCTCTAATTTTACCACCCCCTATCTCTGATATTACCACCCCCAGAGGGGAATTTCCTTAAAGCTCCAAAATCTACTCCAGCAGTGCCTGAAAATACCTCCCAATTAAAGGCAATTAAGACTTCAACTCTCACAAACTGGGAGGAAATGCAAACGGAACAGAGCTCTATTTGCCTGGAAACATGCGTCTCAGATCATATATGCCGCACACTGGCCATCAATCGGATTCAAACCTGCAACTTTCACATGCCTCCATTTAAACCTTCAATGCAAGTTCATTGCCCTATAAAGTGTATGGGGACCTGGGTCCTGCTCTAGGGAACATGTATCAATAGAAAAAAATATGTTTAAATCAATTGTTTTTTTCAGGAGCAGTGGTTTTAATAATGCTTAAAGTGAAAAATACCGCAAAATATTCCTTTAAATATTGTGCTTGGGGGGTCCCGTTAGTATGGGTCTCTATGATGTTTAGAACAGTGCCACCGCAAAATGACATTTGTAAAGGAAAAATTGTCATTTAAAATCGCTTGCGGCTGTAATGTATTGCCGGTTCCCTGCAATATAGATAAAGATCATTGAAAAAGCATTGCATTGGGGGTCCCCCCAGTCCATACCAGGCCCTTCGGGTCTGGTGTGGATTTTAAGGGGAACCCGGCAAAATGTTTTTACATAATTTGCGTAGGGGTCCCCCCCAAAGTCCGCACCAGGCCCTTCAGGTCTGGTATGGATTTTAAGGGGAACCCCACCCCTAATAAAAAAAGGGTTTAGACATCCCCCCAAAGTCTGGACCAGGCCCTCCAGGTCTGGTATGGATTTTAAGTGGTACCCCACGCCAAATTAAAAAAAAATGGTGTTGAGGTCCCCCCAAAATCCAAACCAGACCTTTATCTGAGCACGCAGTCCTGGCATGGCAGGAGGAGGTGGGGACGGGTGAGCACGCCCCCTCCGAACCTTTCCAGGCCACATGCCCTCATGGGGAGGGTGCTTTGGGGTCTGGTATGGATTTTGGGGGGACCCCAATGCCATTTTTCAAAAAATTTGTTATGGGGGTTCCCCTTAAAATCCATACAGATCTGAAGGGCCTGGTACGGACTTTGGGGGGGGACTCCTACCCAACATTTTTGTTTAATTTTGGCATGGAGTTCCCCTTAAAATATATGCCATACCCTTATCTGAGCATGCATGCACTGTGGTGTAGTGGATAGCACATTTGCATGGCAGCAAAAGGGTTGCTGGTTCAAATCCCAACCACAACACTACCTGCCTGGAGCTTGCATGTTCTCTCTGTGTCTGCGTGGGATTCCTCCAGGTACTCCAGTTTCCTCCCACACTCCAAAGACATGCTGGTAGATAAATTAGATCCTGTCTAAATTGGCCCTAATATATGTATGAATGTGAGTTAGGGACCTTAGATTGTAAGCTCCTTGAGGGTAGGGACTGATGTGAATGTACAATATATGTGTAAAGCGCTGCGTAAATTGACAGCGCTATATAAGTGCCTGAAATAAATAAATACACTGAATGCAGTGTATTTTATATATATATATATATATATATATATATATGTATATATACCATACTGTGCATATATATTCTTACACTGACTGTATACTACACTAACTACACGCCACTGCCTAACCTTTCGCTATATCCGCAAATGTTTTCACTATATTCGGCCGCTGTGTAAGTGGCCTTATATAGTGTGGGCATGGACTCAGACCTGCTGAGCAATGATTGGCCAAAGGCACCCAATTGTGTGTTAAGAAAAATTGGCGTGGGCTTCCCCTTAAAATCCATCCCCGAGCCAAAGGGCTTGGTATGGATTGGGGGGACAATACATTATAACCGCAAGCAAGTTGAAATTACATTTTTGATCAATGTAGGGAGGATGTGGGAGCTATATTTGGTGTGGGTGGGGTTCATTGATTTGTTTATTTGGCGTCACCACACAATTGCTTCCAGCCCATGTGCACACAGCACCAAACTCGCACAGGACGTCTTTTGGTTCCGCGTCAGAATAGGATCCTATGGGTGTTCACACCCATGCAATCCAATTCCTGTCGGAATTTGCAGTGCAATCTGAAAACTGATTTGCGAGTGTCAGCTTTCTATTGACACTCCCAGCAGTTTGCATATGGCAGTGTGAACTGCCAGCGAGTCAGGTGCGGTGCAGGAACCCTGTGAATCCATTGCGGGTTCCCGCATCGCACCCGACTTACAGGCAATTCACACTGCCATATGCAAACTGCTGGGAGTGTCAACAGAAAGCTTATGACACCCCCAAATCAGTTTGCAGATTGCACTGCATACTGCAAATTCAGACAGGAATCGGATTGCATGGATGTGACTGACTCACTCATGTGATCTGACTGCGTCGGGATGCAATGTGAATTCAGCCATACTATCTGTATGGCTGAATTTGCATAGCAGAGATCGCATGTGATTTGCACTGTGGTGTGAATCACATCCGATCTCAGACACCGCAGCAGTGTAAACCGACCCTAAGGAAGGTAATCCACTTCCCCAAAACCCCCTCCCCCAAAAACTAATTTAAAAAGTAAGTTACAAAAGAGAACAACAACAAGAAAAATCAATTTCCTTTTATTTTGCCAGCAGAAACACAAGTATGTACATATTTACTGGCTTTAAAGTATTTACAGTATATATACATTTAGCAAAACAGTTAGCAATTGGGTTCTGAGGGCCCTGCTCATAGGAGCTTACAATCTAAAACTGGACTAAACCTTACAGTGGACACAGCTTTACTTTCACAGTGTATAAAGCCCACACATTTCATAGAACTACTAAACACCCACATCACATTATTGGCTGCAAAATTATAGAAAGATACTAAACAGTCATTCTAACAAAGCATTACAACATAATATTAAAAAAGGCACATAGTCAAACAATAACACCCGCCACCCCCCCCCCCCCCCCCATTCTACACACATACCTGGTGAGTAATTTTTTCCTACAAGAATGCATGGTAAGACAACGAATACACACCCCAATCGGACAGCATGGTCAAATCAACCCACTTTTGATGGTCAAAATGCACAATAATTTCAGAAAACAAACAGCTCTAGTGAGGCATTTGTTATTGTGCACAATATCATTCCTTATCCCACAATTTTTTTTTTCTTGCCAAACATCAGCTTATCTATGATTTGACTCAACTTCTAAGAATAGCTTCAATGAAGAACTCCTTGTGCTGAGTCCATGTTTGCATCATTTGTTTGGCATAACAAAGTTTCTATTTCCCCCCCCTTTTTTTTTTTTAATTTTAAATTTAAAGCTTAATTCACAATACTCTACCTAAACAAATACCACTGATTAACCTTCCACACCTCATTCGCGCCTTCACCCATACGTTTTACGTCCCACAAAAAATGTATATACATTTTAGATAACAGAAAATTCACACATTCATCTATACTAATCATCTCTCTCTTACTCACCAACACACACCTACTCTTCCATAATACCTCTTTCCTTGAACTAATTATTTTCCATGCCACCAAATTTTTATCTTGTGTCACTCCTAAATTCAACCCATACACCACTTTATCGAACCACAAATGTGTCATCCCAGTCACCATCTTCAAAATCCTGCCTACTCCCCTCCACAACTCTTGAGTGAAATCAAAATTCCACATAAGGTGCATCACAGTTTCATCATTCCCACAAGGGAACCTAGGACACCTTCCAGATCTTAATAATCCCCTTCTATATTGGAAAGCTCTTACTGGTAGACATTCATGTACTAGTTGCTATCCCAGATCGCTTTGACTTTTGGTCAGATTTTTGTTAATCACCATATTCCATACACTCTTCCTCACACTCTTGCTATATCTCTTGACCGTCACTACAATCTGACTACCCATTATCTTTTTTATCAACTTCTTAGGATCTTTCCATTCTTCCGCACCATACTCTTACCGTTTTATAAATCAAAGCAAAATTTTATAATGACTACTCAAACACTCTGTATAAGAAACATAGAAACATAGAAAAGTGACGGCAGAAAAAGACTGAGTAGTCCATCGAGTCTGCCCCTTTTTATTTTATTTATTTATTTTTTTTTTTACATTAGCCTTGTTGTCTGACTATGGATTTATGTTTATCCCAAGCATGTTTGAAGCCATTTACTGTTGACTGTCTCACAACCTCTGTTGGTAGTTTATTCCAATCAACCACCCTTTCAGTAAAATAATATTTTCTAAGATTAGTTTTGAACTTCCCCCCAGTTAGTTTGAGGTCATGTCCCCGTGTTCTTGATTTTGGTTTCATATTGAAAAGACTGCCCCCTGAACCTTATTCACCCCCTTGAGGTATTTAAAGGTTTCAATCATGTCTCCCCTCTCCCTTCTTTCCTCCAGACTGTATATATTAAGTTCCTGAAGTCGCTCTTGATATGTTTTATCCCCCAGACCTTTCACCATTTTTGTTACCCGTCTCTGAACTCGTTCTATTTTATTAATATCTTTTTGTAAGTGAGGTCTCCAGAACTGGACACAGTATTCTAAGTGAGCTCTCACTAAAGATCTATATAGAGGAATCAGAACCTCCTTCCTCCTGCTGGTGATCCCTCTACTGATACATCCCAGAATTCTATTTGCTTTTCCCACTGCCTGGTTACACTGTTTGCTCATTTTGCAATCATCTGAAATAAGCACCCCCAAATCTTTTTCTTCTGTAGTGCTGGCCAACACTGTGCCCCCAATGCTGTACTCTCTAAGCAGATTCTTTTTCCCTAGATGCATTATTTTACATTTAGAAATATTGAACTGCAGTCTCCAATGCTTTGACCAATCTTCCAGCAATGCCAAATCATGTTCCATGTTACAGACACCTCCAGGGATATCAACCCTATTACACACCTTTGTATCATCAGCAAAGAGACATACATTGCCCAGCAAAC
>BLSH010040334.1:532938-546144 GCA_018402905.1 Glandirana rugosa
AACAACGACCATTTCACCATTCGAATATTTCAAGTATACTCCGTCTTTCAACAAATTACCACGGGAGATCATACTAGAGGGCACCATTAAACAACTTTCTGCCTCATATGAACTTTATAAGCTTACCACTTTACCAGCAACAAGCTAATTAATGTTCTACAATGTTCTTCTACACGGAAGATACATTCGAGGAATTAAAGAGCTTCCAAGCTCTTAATCTAGAAAGGGGCAGTTTTATCCAGCAAATCAAATTAAAGGCAGAAGCAAAGATAGAGCTGTTACAGGACACTGCATCTCGTTGATCTGTTTCCACCAGACATTCCAAAAGGTCTCTAAATCGCATAGTTCAAGATACTCAACACTCAGTGAGCAACTTATTAGTGCCCGCGCTGAAGTGGAAGCCAGCAAGGTGCAGGTCGCATACGCAGAAAAGAGAGCAGAGTTGGAAAATCAGTCAGCGCATCAAAGAGCAGAGTTGGAAGCTCAGATGGCATGTCAAAGAGCAGAGTTGGAAGCTCAGAGAGCACGTCAAAGAGCAGAGTTGGAAGCTCAGATGGCATGTCAAAGAGCAGAGTTGGAAGCTCAGATGGCATGTCAAAGAGCAGAGTTGGAAGCTCAGAGAGCACGACAAAGAGCAGAGTTGGAAGCTCAGATGGCATGTCAAAGAGCAGAGTTGGAAGCTCAGAGAGCACGACAAAGAGCAGAGTTGGAAGCTCAGAGAGCACGTCAAAAAGCAGAGTTGGAAACTCAGAGAGCAGCAATAGAATTCTTAAACGAACAGTGTAATCATGATGCAACTATGGCAAAGCTAAGGGTGCTAGAGCAAGCTATCAGTGCAGGTGAAGGTGCAAGTGAGAAAGACAGCATCAACCTAAACATAGCAGGTATGGAAGATTCCCTTAAACGCACTAAAGACTATGTCCTAAGCCACTGCAGTGTACACTCCATCGTCTCCACTACTCTTGACAACGTAGAGACTCCTTCACAGCATCAAGTTAAAGAGGTTCCAGCAACTTCCTGCATGCACAATAACTCCAGTGTTTTTCCCGCGTGCCTATCTAACCTTCCTTCATACGTTACAGAGCATCAGAGCAAGCTGCTAACAAGTCATCAATCTCCTGTCATCGGTACAGCCTCAAATCAACGTACCATTGGAACAACTGGCTTCAAGAAAGCAACTCACCTGAATGCATCTGCTGCACCATATTTCCCTGTGTCCTTTAACAACAATGTCAAAGATAGCACAATCAGCATCGTTCAGCCAACAACGTCTTGCATAAAGGCAGAGACGACTGAAACAGCAGAGTTTGTGAGGTACATACTTTGCAGAGAGCTCACAAAGACTGGTCTCACAAGTTTTGATAACCAACCTGAACTACAGAAGTTGGAACTGTGCCTACAAAAATGCAATCAGTGATCTTGACATTACATCTGCCGAAGAATTGGATCTGCTGACCAGATGGCTTGGTCCTCTATCTGCTGCACGTGTTAAGCCATTAAGATCAGTTTTCATGGACAATACTACAGCAGGCCTCAAAGCTGCATGAGATCAACTAGAGCAAAGTTATGGCAGTCCAGAAGCTATAGAAAATGCTTTGTTCATGCGTCTGGAAACTTTCCGAAAGATATCTGGTAAGGACAACAAAGAGTTCCAGAGACTGAGTGACCTTCTCCTTGAGTTTCAGCTAGCCAAGGCAGACCCAAAACTATCCAGACTCAGTTACCTTGACACTGCCAGAGGGGTAAACCCAATTGTCTACAAGCTCCCGTATGGTCTGCAAGAGAAATGGTCTGCACTAGGGTCATCATACAAAAGAGAGGACAATGTTTCCTTCCCTTCATTCTCTTTCTTCTTCATCAGGAAAATTACAGAGACCAAGAACGATCCAAGTTTTTCCTACGGTGAGTGCATTCTCTTCTCACCCTTTCCTAAGAGTACCAGTCTTCAGGGCAACTATAAGGACCGTAAAGGCCCAGTATCCATGAAAAAGACAGACATCCTTCCCACTCCTACCACAGTTGTGACTGCAAACAAACAGAGTAGGAATATTGAAAACCCTAACCGAGAGTGTCCCATTCACAAGAAGCCACATCCCCTATAAAAAATGTATCGGCTTTAGAAAAAAACCTCTTGAAGATCGTAAAGAGCTTTTGAAGACATTCGGGCATGTTTCAGGCGTTGTGATTCTACTGAACATTTTGCTAGGGACTGTAATATGCCCATCAAGTGCATAGAGTGTGGCTCTGAACAATATGTGCAAGCCCTCCATGCTCTCAAACCCAGCTCTGCACAACCTGCAAACTTTCATCTCAGGTCAACGCATGGCGGGGAGAATACAGACCGAGTGCCTAACTCCACTATCATTTATTTATTATTTATTCCATTCATCCTGCACTGAAGTTTGTGGAGAAGACCACTGTGATAAGTCGATGCGATGAGTTTTCTAATCCTGTCAATCCGGGGCTCAACTTTTTTTTCTCTCCCCTATAACATCTTTTTATGGTGTGGGGTTAATGGGTGGGAGAATATTAAAATATGTATTTTTTCTCTTTTTTTTACAGTGATTTGGAATTATGAATCTGCTCTTGTATAAAGAATGCCCAGGGAGGGAGGGATAGAGGGGTTGGATATGTGAGTATGGTGAGGAAAGGTAAGGGTAGAATTGGGGAGGTTTAACTCTCCCTAGTTTTGCCCCCTAAATTAGCACACATGTTTTTCTTTTACCCTTATGTTTTTTGTCACTTTTTTTGACCATCTAGTTATGTCACAAACACAGTAAGGGCTGATCGGGGTGAAGGAGGGGGGAGGATAAGGGGATGGGGGATATGGGGAGTAAGCATTATACAGTAGAAGCCTGGTAACCCCTAGATTTTTCTTGGGGTTAAGACTGGTTGGAGTTTTTGCATTTAGATGTTGAGTGTCTTCACCTCTCATGTTGCCTCTTGCCTCCTCTCCAGGGAAGACTTACGATATATATGGTTATTCTAATAAGGTTTTAGGAGATACACCTTTTATATATGTTTGTTATTGTATTTATGTTATTATGTGTTTGAGATTTAAACGTCCTTCGTATTTTCTTTTTTTTTTTTTCTTTGGTTAGTTAATTGAAATATATAACGAAAAAATACTGCGCTTGTGTCAAGATAAAATTAAAAAGCAGCTAGCCCTGCAAAAGACAAATATGTGCTAAAGGGGCTGTAAACCCTCTGGGTTTTTCACCTTAATGCATTCTATGCATTAAGGTAAAAAACCTCCTTTAGTGTAGCAGCCCCCCAGAGCCCCCCTTTTACTTACCTGAACCCGGTCTTTCTCCAGCCAGTGTCTCGGCTCCTGATTGGATAGATTGATAACAGTGCAGCCATTGGCTCCCGTGGCTGTCAATCAAATCCAATGACACGGGAGCCGGGGCGCGGGGCCGAGGGTCCTTATATATGTCACATATGTAGCGTTGCCCTCTTGAGGGTCAAAAAATAATTCAATACCCCCCTGGTTTCCCTGACTCTGTGAGTCCTCTGCCATCTCTGACACATTGGGTTCACTTATTGTGTAAGTTTCTCTTTTGGTATGGACAAAGTAATAGACTACACCAAGTCAAGTTAGTAATGTTTACTCACAGTATGTGTCAAATGAGGATCTTTGTCCCAACTAAATAGATTTAGTCACACAAAGTAGTTTACACAAATGGACAAATGTCATTCAAACAAAGATAACACAAAATGTCAATTATTTTATTATTTTGTAAACTTAGGCGGGTTCCACCCAAAAGTGGAACTGCCACTTTAAGAAAAGGTGACCCCCTGACATGCCACAACTGGCATGTCATTTTTTTGGGGGGGGGACCGGGGACCCTGTTTTCACAGGGCCCCAGGTTCACTTCCCCTCCTGGATCCACGACTCCGGAAGGAAGTTCACCTTCCTCCCTCCCTCTCAGCAATCTTTTGGGACATGTCACAGGTCCCAGAAGATAAGCAGAGCCATTCACAAGGCGCAGCCTGACTCGCGCCGACTGCTCACACTTGTGATAACGGCGCCACCGAGGGGAGGGGGAGAAAAGCGAGCCCTCGGGTGGCCGCATGGCTGGAGCTAGGGACAGGTGAGTGCCCGATTGTTAAAAGTCAGCAGCTACCCTTTTGGTAGCTGCTGACTTTTAACCGGGTGGAACTCCGCTTTAACCATTGCATCTATAGATATAAACCCTGCCCGTGAGACGCACACAGGAGAGCAGGGGAATTACATCTGTTAAGGTCAGACCACTCTCTACTACTCACTCACATGAAAGCAGCAAAAACAGCATATAAATCAGTATAAATGGTAAATAGAACTAGTGCGCAAACCAGTAGGTAAAATAAGGTTGTAGCTGCCAAGACAGATAAGGTAACCTGATACCAAAAAAAACGATTTGGAGTAGAGAATGTGTAGTGCTCATCAATAAACTTAGTAATGCAATCTGCCCCTAGGGTCAGAAAAGATTAAGCATCAAAAAGTATGTGAATAAAGGAAACATTTAACTCAAAAAAGATGGTGTAATAACTAGGAATCACCACAAGATGTCATCTGTGCACTCATCACATTACAATCGCTCTAGATCTTTCTACGTATGTGTGACAATCTAAGTCTGACTTAAATAAAGTGCAATTACAATATAGACATAATCAGGTCCAACATAAAAGCAATCAGAATGTGCTACATACATAAAGTGCAGTGTAAAAAATAAATATATCCACAAAACTGTAAAATCAAACTTTAAATGAAAAACGTGTGATAACTAGAATTCACCACAGGAGGTCATATATGCACTCTTAACAGAGAGGATTATCAAGTGTAGTAACTAACATTCACCACCGGAGGTTATCTGTGCATCAATCAGAATCTTATACAATCAAAATCTTTACATGTATGTGTGCAAATATAAAATAAAGTGCAAATGCAATATAAATGAGATATTTCCACTCATATAGTTCAAACAAAGTGTCTGTGCAAAAAAGTGCTGCGAGTAAAAATGGAATTGGACCAGCATAGAGCACAATGAAATCAGTATAATATATTGGATTGGGAAAAAATGAATTAATAAAAAGAGAAATAAATATAAAACATATGTTGCAAATGTCCCAAAGTGAATATTCTGGAATTGTAATAATACAAAAAAAAAGGTCCAAATGATCTACTGCTGGCTCCAAGCGTTGAGCCACTGCACACAAAGAAGCTGGAAAGCTATCACCAAAGAAGGGGAGGGAGGGAGGGACAGGGTGACCCAGCCCGTGGAATCCCAGCTCAGCACGCTTCACCTACTTTTTGATGCTTAATCTTTTCTGACCCTAGGGGCAGATTGTATTACTACGATTATTGGTGAGCACTACACATTCTCTTTTCCAGATAAATCAGTATAACACCAGAAATGTAAAATAAAGCAATATTCAACCTGCTATGACTAACAGAGTTCTTTGGTGAAAACCAGTATATAAGAAACTGTAGCAGTTAATATATTATCCCTAATTGAGGGGAAGAATGAGAAGTGGATGCAGGCAAATGTGCCTTGGTTGATAGTTCAGTTGATCTTCAGCTAGCTCTTTGCGGATTAGGTGGTATATACCAAGTGGTGACTAGTAAAACAAATGAATCTGGGATTGTAATCCAAAATAACACTCTTTCTGCAGATAGTTCATAAAAGCTTCACAGTTATCACTGACTTGCAAGGTAAAATCTGTGGAACTACAAGTAGCAACAGAGGATGCAAAGTAAGGCTGTCTATGTATAGTGACACATTGAACTGGAAAAAATAGGCTTCTCCTAGTGTCAAATATGCTGGCAATTATAAAGAACAAGCTGTTTGTGCACAGTGTCAGCTAGCATGGGATGCTGTATACGCTGGTGATGATGATGGTGGTGATGATGGAGATCTCTCCAATCTGTAGCTCTTAGGATGGTTCTGGGCTACAGATCCACGCTGGTCCAGAGAGAGTGCGCCCAGCCCAAAGCTTTGGGTTTTATAGACTCTCCCACGAGGCACCTCTTCTCCCAGAAACCTCCTCTTCCAGCATAGCCTGATGGCAGGTGTATATCCAAAGAAACACATAAAGTGGATGTAAACCCGAAAAAAAAAATGTAATTAATAATTCTGCCTGGTAGAGTATAGCATGTCATATCATCTGTGCCCAGTCTTGCCACAAAGAGTTAATCCAACTGTGAGTAATGAGCTTATCTTTTTTCAGAAAGAGAAAGTCAGACTAACAGGGAAATACACAGTCGATCCGCCCCTTGCTCTGTGAGTGACAAGCAATTTGCTTATCTCCTTCACACAGCAGAAAAGGTTTTACACTCCACCCTCCCTCCCTCCTCAATGTCTCAGTATAGAGGTGGGTGGGGAGGCTTGTGACATCACAACTCCACCCACCAAACTCCAGCAAACACAGACCCCCTCTGATTTCAGAGTTTTACAGAGCTGATAGTGCTTACAGGAAGGACATTTGAAAGGTAAGGATAGATGCATGAGGCTTGCATGTATATATACATTAATACTATGTCATTAGTTTATGCTGGGTGGGTGGTGGGTTTACATCCACTTTAAGGACAAACCCAATCACCCTACTGCTCCAAACTCTATTCCAGATAAAGGATGCAGGCTCTGCATGCAGGCAGGAACATGAGCAAATGAAGCTCCATAGCCGCACTCCCACGCAATCTCTTTATTGAAGTATAGGAGGATACAGCATAGGGTGAACTACATATAGCAGCTGACACATTTCACACCTGTTATGGGTATTTAGTCATAGCTTACTGTTTTCAGGTGTAGTTTCTCCCATGTAGAAAGGAACAAAAGTTGATTTGGTACTGTTCATGAGGGTCTATTAGGCCAAACAGGTAGTAGGACTACTTGCAACACTCTGCTGCCTAGGTTACTCCCAGGGGCAGGAATACAAGACAATATTGTGAAAAAACCTATAGGCTCTTTTGAGAAATGGTCTCAAAACCGGTAACCGGAACACAGTTTGTCTTTTGGGGGCGATATTGCCTCTTGAACTTTATGCAAACAAAACAGACCAAGCCTGGTCTCCAGGGGATATAAATACAGTTTATTGAGAATAAAAAAAAAATATCACTGTATCCAATGGATTTGTGAATTGCACAGCTCTCCAATTGACTGTAACCTTGCGCCAGTATCATGCGATATCTGATGGAAGGGATACAGAGGCATCCACGTTTATAAATTGTGGGGGCCAGGCAGGTGGGTGGGGATGGTATAGCACCGATGCCAAAGTAGTTTCTCCTATGCACAGCCAGGAGTCAAATCCTTCCTAGAAGACTACATCGCCCAGAATGCATCACTCCCTTGTCACAATCAGAGTCACAATTCAGCCAAACTGGAACACTAGAGGAAATTCCTGTATTATGTTTGATAGCAGCTTTAATTGCCAGGAATGAGTATGCCCAGCTCCTGTCTACACATATTTTCTCACTTGATTTACATATTGATATCACGTTTTCTACATCGTTAATTTATTGAATGAATACTATCTTGGCTTTTTTGGTGATGTATTGTGTTTTGTAACCCTTTACTAAAATGAATAAAAAGAACAACACAGAGTGGTAAAACATGCTCCGGGAGCAGGAGGAGAGTTTATTGAATATAGCAGATTTTTAAATCAGAAGGTAACAGTAGATGATATGATAGAATCTTAGAAATGGGTCCTAATTGGACAGGACAATTAGGAGAAATGGTATAACATTTGGGCTAGATGGTCGCGCGTGATGTCACGAATGGAACAAACCAGAATGATTAACTTTCCAATACCCATACTGATGGTGGAGACAAACAGAGGAATACAGATACTGTATGATAAAAGGGAAAAAGCGCTGGTGACCTGATAAATATTGGGTCCACCTTAGAAGGTGAGAGGCTTTTTACACTGGTGGTGGGTTAAAAGCAGTGCATGCACAAGTGACATCAAAATACACTGCAAGGTGAATTCTCACTGGTGAAGAAGAGGGAAAAGACCAACAGAATTCATTCAGTACATATGTGTATTGAATGGAAATGTGGCACAAAATACACTCATTTTTATTTATTATTCTTTTATTTATTATTCTTTTATTTATTATTCTTTTTATTTATTATTCTTCTTTCTTATACAGTATATATACAATATTTTGTTTATTGGTTTGCGCGAACTGCACTTTATTGATTGTATGATAGTTTCTCATAAGCTAATATGAATAATTACCATATAAGGAATTAATGCACATTTTTTTTTGTGTGTGGATGTCATTTATGTCGGAGTGGATTTAATAAGAATTGGCAATCTGTTCCATATTTATTTATTGCACAGCACAGGTTTTATTTTATTTTTTTAACACGTAGGTGTAAGTGTGAACACTTTTTGATGTCAGCAGCAATACCTTGCATATCATTTTTTATACTATATATTGTTTTGCGTTGGAGTATTTCACATTCTAATAAAATAATTTTATGATTATATGGTGTGGGAGGGGGCACCAAGTTGAGAGCAGAATACTCTGTCCACAAAATGGCCGTGTTGCCTGCCGGAAACAAACTGGATACACCCTTACTTGCGCCCTGTATCATATCTGCAGCAGTAGACATGCGCATGCCCCTTTCCAGAAAAAAAAACATGCTCTCTCCTGGGCTCCCTCCTCCTTGAGTTCCTGTGAGTTCTCCCCCCTGGATCGGGGCTGGTACAGTCCCACTACAGTACATGTGGGCGGAGCAGGAAGAGAACCTTACCCTGCAGCATTGATCATTGGTCCCCGCCCAGCACACAGCAGAGTTCTCCTCCAGGGCAGAGTGAAGGTGTTTGGAGCACGGATGGCAGGCTGGATCTTCTTTTATTTCCAGTCCCAACTGTTCTGCACTCAATACTGTGCTGTAAACCTGGCCTGCACTCTGCAGTGAAGGTTTACTGAAAGTGAAATTAAATTACTGAATACGGGAGAAAAAGGGGGGGAGGATGGCAAGAGCTCACCCCTATGGAGGCACTTTTGTTGGATTTTGATGGTACCATATGCATGGAGTACAAAACCACTTTTAAAAAGGAACATTCATCTTTATTACAAAAAAAGCTCTCCATTAAGGAGAAAGACAATACATAAAGTGGAATTTTAAAACCTTTTTTTGGGTACAGATTTAAAATTACAGACATTTATGATGATGTTATACTTATACACATTTCTGTGGACTCTACGTGTTTCGCGGATTTACAAAGAATCACTGCTTCCTCAGGAGTCTTTTTGCACATAGGAATGTATATAATTGCGTATGTTGTCTTTGTAATCTGTACTTTAACAATACATAACAAAAGAGAATACATAATTAATTTATATACATCACAAAACCACAAGGTATATCTATAAGTTATTTGCCTGTGTAGATATATCATTAGTTGCTACCATGCAATGGCCATCCAAAGCGCTCACCTCAATGCAGGCCACCGCGCCCATGATGGGGGGTGCCGTAGTCTACCCTGCGAGCACAGAGGCCAAGGAAAACCTCCGGGGACAGGGGGTCATTCAAGTGTTCATGCTACAAGAGTCTATAAAAAAGATATATATATATGTTTTAAAATATATTTAGCAAAAAATTCTTTCCAATAAATACAGTATGCAAATACCAGGACATTAGTGGAATGTCATATGGTCATTCAGGTAAATCATTTAGTCATTCAGATATCAATAGTGTTCACCTGAAGCAACAGGATGTACGCAGATGCATGCCGCCTTAATCGCAGGAGCAATGGTACTTTGAGGTTGAAAAATTTATAATAATATTAGACAAAAAGTTATTGCCATCCTTCCCCCTTTTTCTCCCGTAGTTAGTTTTTCTTGGACGAAGGTACTTGTTTATATATTGATTTACATTTGGTACCTCTAAAAAAAAAAAAAAAAAAAATTTACTTAAATTACTGAATAGGTTAGGAATCAGTGTGATGTTTCAGGTGCTCCATGCATGTATTCCACATACACATTATATCTTGTTAAAAATCATTATTTTTTTGTAAGATATAATGTGTATGTTGATTAAATCTATGGAGCACCCGAAATGTCACACTGATTCCTAACCTATTCAATAATATAAGCATACACAGCAAATAATGGGATGGCTTATCCCAGCCCAGCTCCAAGAAAGTAAAGAAGTCCACTCTTGCAGTGTAGGGGAGGGGGGAGAAAAGGGGTATAGCATTTTTTACTTACCTGATTCTATGCTCCAGCTAGCTCCAGTGCTCTCCTCCTCCTAAACCTGGTCATCATCTCATATAGAGGAAGATTAACCATGTATAATACAAAGTGAAGGCTGGGGAGTGTGACCAGTCAGTTCCAACTGACACAAGAGCTGCAGGGGGCCAGTCACAGCACTACAGGGAGCCTGCGGAAGCATGGGATAAGGTAAAGTTGGGTACACAGATCAAAATTCATTGAGCTCAGCGGGGGCTGAATTTTGATCTGTGTGCAGCCCTCTCTGTTGGACAGAAGCCAATAATTATATCAGCTTCTGCTGAAAGGGACTGCTGGAAATTCTTCAATTAGTGGCTTGCAGCCAAACGGCTGCAGCACTGATCAGTGTGTTCTGACAGGGGATAGTCCCCACTGTCAGAATACAATGTCGCCTTTGAGGGGGGATTCCCACATCCACCTCACTTGTGTGGATGGAGGAATCAGTCAGCCAGTGCGCTGTGCAAAAAAAAAAAAACCTGCATGTGTACCACCTTAAAGGCTAAATTCATCTTCTAGAACTTTTAGGGAAGTAATCCCAGTGTAGGCAGTCACAGAAATTCTTATTTTTATTATCTTATAATTTTTATTGACTGACTCCAAATGGTAGCAGTCATTAAAAAGATGGGGTATACCAATGGAGCCAATGGGGGGGCAACAAAATGATGTTTTGACCAGGGTGGCAGAAATCCTTGCACCAGCCCTGCTGAACACATGTGCAGCACCATGACAGTTGCAGATCAGGCAGACTCTTTCGGCTCTCCCCCTCCTCATAGCCTCAGAGACAGCAGCCTGTCTATCACTGCCAGTGAGGAGGGAGCAGGGGGCAGGACTGAGCCCCACACTGTGTGTTTATGGACACACACAGTTGGCTCAGGAGTCAGCATGCACAATTGCTCCCATAGCAAGCGGCTTGTTATGGTGGGCACTTGGCGGGGGGATGAGCCAGGAGCACCAGCGGGGGGACCTTGTGACGTTGGGAGCCCGGGGTTGATGAGGCTACAGCCCGAGGGTGCCCCGGAAAAGCCTTGGGGCTCAGGGCAGTCTAATTCTGTTATTAGCCCTGAGCCGCCATTAAAAGAAATGCTGACTCAGCGGCACTTATGATGGACGACACCACACTGGTACAATCCCGTGCCAGCATGCCAACGTCCGGGTGGCTATGATAGATGTCACACTTGGCCAATCCCACACTAGCGCTGGACATGTGACGTCCATTAAAGGACACTAGGTACAGTACCAGTCTATTCCTGATGTTACGAGGCACAGTGCTGGGTCTGGGGACACCCTGATGTGAGGAGGCATGGTGCTGGGCCTGGGGACACCCTGATGTAAGGAGGCAAGGTGTTGGGCCTGGGGACACCTTGCTATAAGGAGGCATAGTGCTGGGCCTTGGGATACCCTGATGTAAGGAGTCAAGGTGCAGGGCCTGGGGACACCCTGATGTAAGGAGGCTTGGTGCTGGGCCTGGGGACGTCCTGATGTAAGGAGGCATGCTGCTGGGCCTGGGGACACCCCGATGTAAGGAGGCAAGGTGCTGGGCCTGGGGGCACCCTGATGTAAGAAGGCAAGGTGCTGGGCCTGGGGACACCCTGATGTAAAAAGGCACGCTGCTGGGGACACCCTGAGGTAAGGAGGCACAGTGCTGGGGACACCCTGATGTAAGGAGGCACTCCGCTGGGGACACCTGATGGCATCTGGTGGCAGGCGACGTGGCAAGTGACACACTCGGGGCTCCCACTGATTCTGCATTATGGTCAGTTGAACTATTTAATTTTATATTACAATGTAATAATAGAAATCATGTGCTTCAATCATTCTGACACCATACCAACCATGGTGTCAGGATGATTGAAGCGCTAAGCTTTTGACCATACACTGTTTTGAATTAAACCAGCCCAGTCTCTCCAGGATTGTGAAGCAGCTGTTGAGTTTTCAAACATACGCACCCCCCCCCCCCCCATGTATCCTACTTCTTTTGAGACTTAGTAGCTAAAACATCATTATTGCCTGCTGGGGATTGTCTAGTACAGGTTGAGGCACCTCCAGAGAGGTGAGGATCTACCTAAACAACATGGAAAAGGTCAAAGATCACCTAGACTAGCCCCATTAAAAAGTAGGGAAGGGTTGAAGGGTTCATGAGTCAATAATAAGTAAAGCAGATTTCAGAGGTCAGTAGTATGTAGCACAGAGTGCAGGGGTCAGTAGTAAGGAATTGAGAATGCCGGAGTCAGGAGTAAGTAACACAGAGTACACAGATCAGTAGAATATACCACAGAGTGCAGGGGCCAGGAGTAAGTAATATAGAGTAAAGCAGTGCAGGGGTTAGGAGTAAGTATTGCATAGAAATAATGCATAGTGTAGAGGTCAGAAGTATGTAACACAGTGCAGGAGTCAAGTGTAAGCAACTCAGCGGTCATAAGTAAGTAACAGAGTGCAGGTGTCAGGAGTAAGTAACCCAATATTCAGAAGTAATTTGTTTGTAATGCCTTGTGCAGGCTCAGAATACAGTAACACAGGACTCAGAGGTCAGTAGAATATAAAGCAGTATGTTGAGGTCAGGAGTAAGTAATGCAGAGTTGTATATAATAAAGATAAAAAGCAGGTCTATTATTAAATACAGTGAAGTGTCACTCCACCGTGACCAAAAAACGAAATGCCCCCCCCATTTACATTTAGTCACTGATAAAATCTACCAACCAATGAGATTCCTGGACTAAAAACTGGCAGATAAGGAGATCCCTGGACTAACAGCTGTCAGCCAATGAAGCACACTGTCAGGGCAGGACATCAGGTGGCCAAGGTGAAGCAGCATCTTGTTGCTAAGACAAGTATGCAGGTCTTGGGCAGGCTGGGCAATAAAATCCTTGATTACACTCTACACGTCACATTGCCACAATCGACAGATTTTTGGGGGGGGGGGGGGGGGGGGGGGGGGGGGGGGGGGGGGGGGGGGGGGGGGGGGGGGGGGGGGGGGGGGGGGG
>BLSH010040334.1:560906-574187 GCA_018402905.1 Glandirana rugosa
GTTCCATACTTTTGTAATCTATAAAGTGCTTTTACATTCGCACTAGTAACGTGATAATTCTCTACACACCGTCTAAGTCTCGTGTCTGCCAAAACACGTCTATTTCCGTGTAACTCCTTCTAAAGACGGTCTAGGTACGTAGCCTAGTTCTCTCGTCGACGATTTTGTGGTAACGTATCGTCGTTTGTCTATAAACTTCGACGACCACGGAGACCAGAGGGTGCCTGTAGTTCCACATCTCAGGAGGTCTCAAAACGTTGACACGTATTTGGAAGGTAAGCCGGTGGTGATTGGTTACGAGTGTTCGTCTTTGTCGCAGCTTCAAATATCTGTTTGCTGCTATGCAATGGTGTTTTAGCAGCTGCTCTCTTGATCCGATGCATGGATCTGGCAGAAATCTTCCTCAATGTGCCTTTATCTGCACAAAACCGTCTGTGCTCTGAATCTGCCACACATCTCTTAATAGTGCAATGATCACGCTTACATTTTCGTGAAATATCTAATGTTTTCATACCTTGTCCAAGGCATTGAACTATTTCACTCTTTTCGGCAGCAGAGAAATCCTTTTTCTTCCCCATATTGCTTGAAAATGGTGCTCTGCTTATGAATGTGGAACACCCTCCTTTAGTAGTTTTTCCTTTAATTGGGCTCACCTGGCAATCTAATTATCACAGGGGTCCGAGATTGCTTTCAGTGATCAAAAGAGCCCTGAGACACAATGCCACCCATGAGTTAAACTGAAAAACAAAAAATTTAATCTTTGTGACACTGAAATAGAATTTGCATAATAATTTGGAACAGGGTATAAAGCTTTAACGAAAAGGGATATTATTTTGAGGACAGTGAGGTGCACATTTTGGACAGACAGGACAACTGGCTCACAGGAGGTGAGGTGAGCCTTTATAAAAACCATAGATGTGATTAGGTATTTAGAACAGGGTGATTCCATACCTTTTCCTTTTATTTTTCCTGAACTGGGCAGACTCTGAGGTAAGCGGATGTAAAAGGATGCACATGAGTTTATGACCAGGTCTGCCTAAAAAACTGACAGGTGGATCCATTCAGACTACCCCTGTGAAAGCAGCTAAACCTGCGGGGGCTTTTTCTCTTCTTCTTTTTCCTTATATTAGTGTGTAAAAATACCCATTGCATACATAAAAGAAATAGATAAAAGGATTAGTGCAAAATAAATTACTTTGGCAGATTGGAGCCTTATTTATAAAGATCTGTACAGCAGAGTGCAAAGAGCAGGGCCGCCATCAGGTGGCACAGGCAGTACTGTTGTAAGGGGCCCCAGTGCCTCAAGGGGCCCCTACAACAAAGACTTTAGCAGTCTCTAACATTGGAGTCTATGGGATCTATAGCCGATAAAAATACCAAACTTGGGTCGCAAAGACAAGGCCCCCTGGGCAATAACTGGTCCAAGCTTGGGACCTTCAGCACCTATGGTTTAGCCGTACTGGGTCCTCAAAATGACCAGTCATTGACCGGCAATTGTCAGGTGAATTTCGGACTTAACATTGGAGTCTATGGGAGGGGGGCACCCAGTTTGGGGACACCGTTCTCCCGGACCATAGGCAATAAAAATACCAAACTTGGGTCACAAAGAGAGGGCCCCCTGGGCAACAACTGGGATCCTCAGCACCCATGGTTCGGCCATTGCAGGACCAGTCATTGACCAGCAATTGTCGGGTGAATTTTGGTTCAGTTCGAGGTCTTATTGCAAGCATCGGGTGAGGCTGTGCTGCCTGTGCACTGTTTTTTTTTAACCCCTTGGATCCCACACTACTAATTCCTACTGCGGCTGCAATATGTGTACACCCCTGGCCAGTAGGCGGATGTCGTGGGATGGTCAGTGAGTGGGCCTTGGGGAATGTTGGTGGTCAGACGGGGGTGCCCAGGTTTAAAGCTGTGTAAGGGGCCCCAAAATTTATGATGGCTGCCCTTGCAAAGAGGGACATTAGTGGAGAAATTGGGGACAGGGGGATTTTGAAGCAAAAGAGAAACAGTAGTTTTCCATGCATGCATCTTTTTATTTAAAGTTTTATCTCAGGTGATGAAACCATTTCAAGCTTTATTTAAAGTGGTTGTAGAACCATTTTTTTTTTACCTTACTGCATTCTATTCAGTTTTCTACCTTACTGCATTCTTCTGCATGTTGCTCCCCCATCAGCCACCTAAATACATACCTGAGCCAGCTCTCAATCCAGCTATGTGCACAAGAGCCTAAGCTTTCTCAGCTCTCTCACTCCTCACTGGCTCAGATTCAGCAGCAGGAGCCATTGGCTCCCGCTGCTGTCAGAGCCAGTGATGAAGGAGCGGGGGAGGGGGCTGAGCTCCCCTTTGTGTGTCTTATGGACATATAGAGCATGCTCGGGAGCAAGCATGCACGAGTGCCCCCATAGCAAGCAGCTTGCTATGGGGGCACCCAGTGGCGTGGTGAATCCAGAAGCGTTGACAAGGGACTTGAGAAGAGGAGGATTGGGGCTGCTCTGTGCAAAACCATTGCACAGAGAAGGTATGTATAACATGTTTGTTATTTTAATAAAATAACAAATGAACCCTACAATCACTTTAGTGAAAGGCCACATGGTCATTTCTTTTTTTACTTTGTGGCATCAACAGATACATTAGACATTTACAGCCTGACACCAATGATGGGCTTGATTTATTAAAGTAGTCACTTTGTATACTGAATTTTTACATAAGGAGACGCTATAATTCACTTTGCAAAGAATACAGAATCTTGTGGTAGAAATATTAACCTAAAAAAAAGACCTTTGCTTGCACTTGATTTGATGATTGAAGTGACCAAGGTAGCATTTGATTTTGCCTATCCGTGTCTTTGTTCTTCAGTATACAACAGTTGCTCTATGCTAAGTAAGCACGAACTATGTTGACTTCTCCTAGACCATGTAATGTGTTTATACACTGAGCAAAATTATAAACGCAACACTTGTGTTTGCCCCTATTTATCATGAGCTGAACTCAAAGATCTACGACTTTTTCTATGTACACAAAAGGCCTGTTTCTCTCAAATATTGTTCACAAATCTGTCTAAATCTGTGTTAGTGAGCACTTCTCATTTGCCAAGATAATCCATCTACTCACAGGTGTGGCATATCAAGATGCTGATTAGACTTATTGCACAGGTGTGCCTTAGGCTGGCCACAATAAAAGGCCACTCTAAAATGTGCAGTTTTATCACACAGCACAATGCCACAGATGTTGCAAGTTTTGAGGAAGCATGCAATTGGCATGCTGACTGCAGCAATGTCCACCAGAGCTGTTGCCCTTGAATTGAATGTTCATTTCTCTACCATAAGCCGTCTCCAAAGGCGTTTCAGAGAATTTGGCCGTACATCCAACTGGCCTCACAACCGCAGATCATGTGTAACCACACCAGCCCGGGACCCCAACATCCAGCATCTTCACCTCCAAGATTGTCTGAGACCAGCCACCCGGAAAGCTGCTGCAACAATCGGTTTGCATAACCAAAGAATTTCTGCACAAACTGTCAAAAACCGTCTCAGAGAATCTCACCTGCATGCTCGTCATCCTCATCGGGGTCTCGACCTGACTGCAGTTCGTTGTCGTAACCGACTTGAGTGGGCAAATGCTCACATTCAATGGCATCTGGCATTTTGGAGAGGTGTTCTCTTCACGGATGAATCCCGGTTTTCACTGTACAGGGCAGATGGCAGACAGCATGTATGGCATCGTGTGGGTGAGCGGTTTGCTGATGTGAACGCTGTGGTTCGAGTGGCCCATGGTGGCGGTGGGGTTATGGTATAGGCAGGCGTATGCTATGGATAACAAACACAGGTGTATTTTATTGATGGCATTTTGAATGCACAGAGATACCGGGGTGAGATCCTGAGGCCCATTGTTGTGCCATTCATTCACGACCATCACCTCATGTTGCAGCATGATAATGCATAGCCCCATGTTGCAAGGATCTGTACACAATTCCTGGAAGCTGAAAACATCCCAGTTCTTGCATGGCCAGCATACTCACCAGACATGTAACCCATTGAACATGTTTTGGATGCTCTGGATGGGCGTATACCACAGCGTGTTCCAGTTCCTGCCAATATCCAGCAACTTCGCACAGCCATTGATCAACTCTATGCGAAGGAGATGTGCTGCACTGCGTGAGGAAAATAGTGGTCACAGCAGATACTGACTGGTTTTCGGACCCCCCAATAGAACAAAACTGCACATTTTAGAGTGGCCTTTTATTGTGGCCAGCCTAAGGCACACCTGTGCAATAATCATGCTGTCTAATCAGCATCTTGATATTACAGACCTGTGAGGTAGATGGATTATCTCGGAAAAGGAGAAGTGCTCACTAACACAGATTTAGACAGATTTGCGAACAATATTTGAGAGAAATAGGGCTTTTGTGTACATAAAAAAGTCATAGATCTGAGTTCAGCTCATGATAAATAGTGGCAAACACAAAAGTGTTGCATTTATAATGTTGCTCAGTGTATATATCTATATATAATATAGATATATACAGTATCTCACAAAAGTGAGTACACCCCTCACATTTTTGTAAATATTTTATTATATCTTTTCATGTGACAACACTGAAGAAATGACACTTTGCTACAATGTAAAGTAGTGAGTGTACAGCTTGTATAACAGTGTACATTTGAAGTCCCCTCAAAATAACTCAAAACAAAGTCATTAATGTCTAAACTGCTGGCAACAAAAGTGAGTACACCCCTAGGTGAAAATGTCCAAATTGGGCCTAAAGTGTCAATATTTTGTATGACCACCATTATTTTCCAGCACTGCCTTAACCCTCTTGGACATGGTGTTCACCAGAGTTTCATAGGTTGCCACGGAGTCCTCTTCCACTCCTCCATGAAGACATCACAGAGCTGGTGGATTTTAGAGACCTTGTGCTCCTCCACCTTCCGTTTGAGGATGCCCCACAGACACTCAATAGGGTTTAGGTCTGGAGAGATGCTTGGCCAGTCCATCACCTTTACCCTCAGCTTCTTTAGCAAGGCAGTGGTCGTCTTGGAGGTGTGTTTGCGATTGTTATCATGTTGGAATAATGCCCTGCGGCCCAGTCTCTGAAGGGGGGGGGGGGGATCATGCTCTGCTTCAGTAGGTCACAGTACATGTTGGCATTCATGGTTCCCTCAATGAACTGTAGCTCCCCAGTACCGGCAGCACTCATGCAGCCCCAGACCATGACACTGCCACCACCATTCTTGACTGTAGGTAAGACACACTTGTCTTTGTACTCCTCATCTGGTTGCCTCCACACACGCTTGACACCATCTGAACCAAATACGTTTATCTTGGTCTCATCATACCACAGGACATGGTTTCAGTAATCAATGTCCTTCACCTGCTTGCGGGCTTTCTTGTGTATCATCATTAGGAAAGACTTCCTTCTGAGATGACAGCTATGCAATCCAAGGAGTGGAGAATGTCTCTCTGTGTGCTGCATTGCTGCATCATGCATTGTTGAATCATGCATGGACGCACCCCACCATGCAGACGGTGTCTTTGAAGTCCGTCCGGGAGTGATCAGAGCGGCCCGACTCTTCTTTCCCCCTGCCTCCTAAGGTAAGGCATTTGATTGGCACATCCACGTCCGTCTCCCACAGGGGAGGGGGGGGGGGGCGGTGTTACTTTGCCTCCACCCACCCACACCCCCACACAATATTGAGCATCAGCCGCCACTGTCTGTAAGACTTTTGCATATGGCATGGTATGCAAACCATATTTTATAGGTACAAGGACTGTGGCACATGTTACTGTATATACAGTGAGTAGGCTCAAGTTAGTTGTAGTGGGTGCTGTCAGGTTGCGAGGGGACAGGACTTGCAGCTGTACTGCTGAGCCCTCATTTACCCCCTATTCTGTCTGGTCCCCAGGATTAGAGGCTACTTTCTGCATACTGGCTGCTCATTCTGGCAATAGGAACAGCTCACTTCTGCAGTTCCTACAACCTGGCTGGCTTTCACACCTATCCTCCCCATTCCTTCTAGTGCACCATTCAGGGATACCACACTTCACAGGAGTACTGGTCAGAGCTCCAGCTAAACGTGCTATGTTGTTGCTCCTTCCCCAAGTAGGCTCAAGTTTTAAGCCCCTCCCACTGTTTGCACAATTTATCCACACCCACAGTATGCAGCGGCATGCTGCACATGCCACCTATTTAGTCTCTTCTATTTGTCCAAGGCTGAACAAAAATCAAGAAGAAAATATTATGTACCCCCTAAGGACTATAAGCAAGCATGACAAGAAACCTGGTATTACCTCCCTTATCCAGAAAAACTCCTATGTATTCATCTGATACTATTTTCAGTTTGCTATCGAGGGACTCAACTTCTACACCTGGGACTTAAACTGTGCTTTTTTGTGCATCAAGAGTGCGTTGTTAACTAATAAAACTCTTTCATTGGCCAGGGGCTGGTGGATTGGTGGTTGAGGCTTGGGTGGGCAGAACTCTATTTTTAGCAAAGAACATCAGATTTGAATACTCCCTATAAATGACGGCATGGCCTGTCAGAAGGATATAGGTCTTCATGCAGCAGAACTAAATAAGTGGGCACAAAAACACTGCAATCCAGTCATACGCAGGCTAAATACAGACTGTCTATAAAAGAAAACCATAGCAAGACTTAACCTGTGATCAAAATGGTAGCACATATATATCCATATAAAAAAAAAAGATTGCAAATATGATGTATTTTTTTACTTTGATTCTAAAGTCTCCTTTTTTTTCTATAAAAATAATAAGCATGTTATACTTACCTGCTCTGTTGCAGTGGATTTACACAGAGCAGCCCAGATCCTACTCTTCTTGGGTTCCTCTTCTGTGTTCCCTCCTGGTCAGTGCCCCCACAGCAACCGGCTTGTTATGGGGGCACTGGAGCCGAGTCACAGCTCCCTGTGTCCATTCAGACACAGAGTTCCGACCCCGCCCTGCCCCCTCTCTCTCCTGATTGGCTAACTGACTTTGATTGACAGCAGTGGGAGCCAATGGCACTCCAGCTGTGCCTCAGCCAATCAGGAACGAGGATCTCAGATGGCTGAGACACCGCTGGCCATTGCTGGACAGAGAGGGATTTCAGGCATAGGTGTGCGCACAGGGTGTGCCAGGTGTGCCCAGTCACACCCTAATCACCCTGTGCAGCATAGATTCCCCCTACTACCCTAGGCTCCCCTATCTCTGCCGGCTCCCTTCTCTCCTCTACCGCCGGCTGTTGCTGCAGGGATGTTTTAGAATGAATGGGTGAAGGGGCCATTAAATATGTAATTTACTGGCCTCTACCCTTTCTAAATGAACACAGTGAGTGATCGGTAGTGCGTGTTTGAGTTTTGGGGTGCACACCCTAATGCAATAGGCTGTGCACACCTATGACCTCAGGTAAGTATTAGGGAGGCTGAGGGGGGCTGCTGCACACAGAAAGCTTTTTATCTTAATGCATAGAATGCATTAAGATAAACAACCTTCTGCCTTTACAACCACTTTAAGTCCTTTCTCATAATTCACACCACTGAAATGTGCACCCAATTTATAAAGGTTTTGCCCCTGCATGGAACAGCACTGAATAAATATGATTTCTATGCCCTGTCAATTGCAGGTTGAGTTTCACCTCTTTTTTTCCCACATGACCAGCGACACAATATGATAAATTAATTGTATACCTAATAAAGTGCAGCACAACTTATTATCACCATTTTGGTGGGTGTGGGAACATAGTGTTTTTTTAGTTTTGTTTGATGAATTAATTGACTCTGTGCAAATGACCAGATTAAGATAATATATAGATTTTAGATAATGGCTTATGAGGATTATGATACAATTATGACACAAAGGAAAAGGATTATGATAAAATTGACTAAACGGTTTCTCTCCTTTTCATTTGTTAATTTAGCCTGCATTGTTTTTGGAATGAATGATTCAACACACCAGTTTGCCTTACTGCCCCCAATGGGACAATATTTTAGATGAAAACATTGTCTGCTCAAGGGTGCTATCTCTAGATCTTTGGTCTCCAAATTGCGGCCCAGAAGCCGGATGTGGCCCTTTGATAGCTTTTATCTGGCCTTTGGGGCCCACTGGCCCACTGGCCACAGTCTGGCACCCCTAAAGCCTGAAGGACAGTATACTAACCCTTTGTTTATAAAGATTGGAGAACCCTGCTCTAGATGATTATGGAGTAGGGGTGGGTAGGTAGAGAGCCAAAGCAGAGCTGATTTTCTGGCAATGAGGGAAGAAATATGCTGACTAAACATAAATAGGGGATGAGCCATGCTAGCAGGGGCAGTCAGGTGGAAGCTGGAGATATAGTGCTGTGGAGGCCCTCTAGGGTGCCCCCCCTAGTGTGAGGGGTAACTTTGGGCCGGGGCTTGGGTGCTGGAAGGATCCTACCACAACACACAAAGGAAGCCCTTCCTGGAGTCACGGGAGCAAGCGTGAGGACAGTAGCACTGCTGGGGACTTACAAGGGGGAGACTGCCACATGTAGCCACTTCTGACTGAAGACTGCGTTGTGCCAACTCTTCATCCCCTCTCTGGGAGATCTCCTGCAGAGTCAGCCAGGTGGGGTTGTGAGAGAGTCAAAAGAAAGGGGGTTTGGGACTTTAAATGAGAGGTGTATACCAACCAGCAGTCATTGCAAAAAACATTTTATTTGTTCTGAGATCATATTCACCATATCAATTATAAAAGGTGCATACACAAAATCGCATATAATGCAAAAAATGTATAGTAGACCAAGATCAGGTCATAGGGATGTTCATCTTGTCCCCTATACCCAATACCTACCCTTATTATCTAGCCACAATACCATAACATCTGGTTAGATTTTTTATAGATCACTGTTGCATTCGCCCCTGAAGAGTTGGTACACCCCAACGAAACATGTCGGGTCTACATAGATGCATGATGTTCTTGTCTGGTCTGACCCCCTGACTGAATAGCAGGGGGTCCATTAATTCTGGTGAGTGGGGTCACATGAAGGGTTCTGGCACCTTGCCCAGATCTTGTTTGGAGCACCTTGGAGCATGTTACCACTTTTAAAGCACTGAAGGCACTTTGTTATAATCATAGTCATCTGATTGGATTATTTACATTTTTTTAGTATATTTGCACTTTTGCACTTATATTATTGGACTTTTTTTTATTATTTTGCATATTTGTTTATATGGACTGCTTATGAGTAATGGATATTATATGAGTTAAAGGGGTAGGCGCTGCTTTTGTCTACTTTTACCAGATGATTTTATATGTTTTTACATTGTTCTACTTAAGACTTTCATTATCGTCCAGTCTTTTCAGTGGTTTTCATGCTGTGTAGGACTTGTCCTCATCCCATGATATGCAAAGTACCATGACACTAACATGTATATGTGGTTTTTAGCATGCCTTGCATTATATGCGATTTTGTGTATGCATATTTTATAATTGATATGCTATATATGATCTCACAACAAATAAAAATGTTTTTTGAAATGACTGCTGGTTGGTATACACCTCTCATTTAGGCCTCATACACACGGACGTTTTTTGACGCCGGCGTTTTCTGGCGTTTTTTGCAGCTCTCCATGTTAGTCAATGGCCACATAAAAACGTCGGCGTTTCTGAGCTGTAGGTGGCGTCGGCGTTAGTGAGCAGAAAGTAGAACCCATGGCCATCGCGTTCTGAGGCTGTAACATTTTGACGTTTTTTGACGCCGACGCCACAATATGCCAAGAAACGCCAACATATGCCACCATATGCCACCTATTATTATACCGGCGTTTTTTGACGCCAATGTTTTTAGGTTGAAAAATAGCAGAGGGATGATTTTGTTTTAAAAAAACGCCTATTGACGCCTATTGACGCCAACGCTCACTAACGCCGAAAAACGTCAATACATAACGCCGAAAAAGTCGCCTTTTTTTCCTTGACGTCGGGCCCGACGTTTTGTTTATTTTTTTATATACGCCCGTGTGTATGAGGCCTTAAAGTCCAAAAACCCCTTTCTTTGTACTCATACAGGGATGGAGTCGCATGGATGCATGCGTCTCATATAAAGTCCCAAACCTTATTTAGTTCACTCAAACAGGGATGGAGGGGTGTATCTGACTATCAAGCAGTCGACAAATCACTCTCAATTGCATTTTGCAATCCATGGTAGACCTGATCTTGGTCTACTATACATTTTCTGCAATATATGCGATTTTGTGTATGCATCTTTTATAATTGATATGCTGTATATGATCCCACAACGAATTAAAATGTTTTTTGCAATGACTGCTGGTTGGTATACACCTCTCATTTAAAGTCCAAAAACCCCTTTCTTTTCACTCATACAGGGATGCACGTGTCTCATATAAAGTCCCAAACCTCTCTTAGCTCATTGTGAGAGAGTCAGTCTGGAGGACTGCTGTGTGAAGTTAGTCTGGAGGACTAGTGAAAGGGGCAGCTGCAGTCAGGTGGGTTGGCAGTGCCTGAAGAGGTGGTGCTGGGATCAGTAGCCACAGGAGGGAGATGGCAAACTGATCACTGTGTTCTGCTACACAACAAAGGGTTGCTATTTTTTTACGAAAAATATGAGGAAGAATATAAATTGGCCAAAACCGATGGAAACATTTTTTTTTTATATTTTTTTTGGATTTATATTCTAGCAAAAAGTAAGAAATTTGGGTTTTTTTGCAAAATTATCGCTCTTCTTTTGTTTATAGCGGCGATCAGAAATGATGCAGAGGTTATCAAATACCACCAAAAGAAAGCTCTATTTGTGGGAGAAAAAGGACGCAAATTTTGTTTGGGTACAACGTCGCACGACCGCCCAATTGTCAGTTAAAGCGTCGCAGTGCCGAATCGCAAAAAGCGCTCTGGTCCTAAAGTGTGAAATCCTTCCGGGGCTCAAGTGGTTAACCTTCAATAAACCACAAAAACAAAGTCATGGACTGTTCTTTGTCTCTGAAGTGCCTGTGAAAATTTAGTGTGTTTGGCTGTGCAGGGTGGAGGATCCCAGTTCACTGTGGTTCCTTAGGGGGTGCGCTACAACCAGTGTTATTTTCGTCATCGAAAACTTTTTCGGCAAAGATTTCATCAGCGGCATTTTCTACAGTGATGAAAACAAAAAGTACAGCATATTTCGTCCACTGACGAAAACTATGGCGGAAATCAGATCCATTTTCGTTAACGAACGAAAACGGGACGAAAATGGCAAGGAGGGACGTTTACCCTCGTGAACTAACTTCTGGTTTTTCATGGAGCTCCGCCTACTTCCTCAATCTGCTCCCAGCAAGCACCATGCCTGGGGCCTCCCCTCAGACCACCGTCCCAGAGCACACTGTGCAACTGTGCAATACAGGGCTCCTCTGATGACCACTGCTAGTGGCATCTAGGGCACTGTGCTCAGACCACAATCCAGCATAGCCAGCACTCTGCAGCAGCAGCAGCATTACAGTCTTACTCAGACCACCATCCAGCACTCTGCAGCAGGCCTACTCAGACCACCATTCATCAGTGCCAGCACTCTGCAGCAGCAGCATTACAGGCCTATTTAGACGGTCAGACCACAATCCAGCAGTGCCAGCACTCTGCAGCAGCAACATTACAGTCCTATTTAGACGGTCAGACCACAATCCAGCAGTGCCAGCACTCTGCAGCAGCAGCATTACAGTCCTACTCAGACCACCATCCAGCACTCTGCAGCAGGTACTCAGACCACCATCCATCAGTGCCAGCACTCTGCAGTAGGCCTACTCAGACCACCATCCATCAGTGCCAGCACTCTGCAGCAGCAACATTACAGTCCTATTTAGACGGTCAGACCACAATCCAGCAATGCCAGCGCTCTGCAGCAGCAGCATTACAGTCCTACTCAGACCACCATCCAGCAGTGTCAGCACTCTGCAGCAGCAGCAGCATTACAGGCCTACTCAGACCACCATCCAGCACTCTGCAGCAGCATTACAGGCTTACTCAGACCACCATCCAGCAGTGCCAGCACTCTGCAGCAGCAGCATTACAGACCTACTCAGACCACCATCCAGCAGTGCCAGCACTCTGCAGCAGCAGCATTACAGTCCTACTCAGACCACCATCCAGCAGTGTCAGCACTCTGCAGCAGCAGCAGCATTACAGGCCTACTCAGACCACCATTCAGCACTCTGCAGCAGCATTACAGGCTTAATCAGACCACCATCCAGCAGTGCCAGCACTCTGCAGCAGCAGCATTACAGACCTACTCAGACCAACATCCAGCAGTGCCAGCACTCTGCAACAGCAGCATTACAGGCCTACTCACTCAGACCACCATCCAGCAGTGCCAGCACTCTGCAGCAGCAGCATTACAGGCCTACTCACTCAGACAGCCATCCAGCAGTGCCAGCACTCTGCAGCAGCAGCATTACAGGCCTAATCAATCAGACAACCATCCAGCAGTGCCAGCACTCTGCAGCAGCAGCACTACAGGCCTACTCTCAAATTACCATCCAGCAGTGCCAGCACTCTGAAGCAGCAGCATTACAGGCCTACTCACTCAGACCACCATCCAGCACTCCAGGACTACAGTCCAAAGTATACTGGGAATGTCGGTGTTGGGGTACCAGTGAGGCCTGCTGTTCTGACTGGCTTGCAGCGACCCTGTGTCTTTTAAGGATCCAGTTTGAGAATAATCTTAGCGTTATGAAAAATACACACAGACAGACAGTTTGGATGCCAAGATTATTCTGACTTGTATTGTTTGGGTCAAACATCTTATAGTCATTATAAAGGGCGTTACAAAGTTAATGATATTCTGCAACACATCACCTTATAGGTTAACAATTATACAAAGTTAATAATATTCCAAATAATATGAGACTATAGGTTTAGTAATTATCATAGATAAGAAAAACTCCTCCTTAAGAAAGGAGGGGGTCTTTATCCAGAGGCCTGGAGCTATGGGGTTGTGCTTAAGGAGAAACGAAAGTACAGTAATGCATTACTACAATCCCAATTACTACAACCCTTATTATCGTGGCTAACAGTACCAGGTACATGGAATTTAGTAATTGGAATCATAGATGAGATCATGTCTGTACGTGCAAACTGTGAATTGTGAAATGGAAGAAGGGGGGTGGGGAACATCAAGAAACAGAAGAGAAAAGGATATTTTAAAGTGGAATCCAGAAGACAAAATGGCGTTTCAGTGTTTTCTCTGCATTCCCCCCCCCCCATAACCCTCTCTTAAATCATAAACATGATTTCCCCTAAAACCCTATCGGGCCTTACATTGTCACAGACGTCATCGGGGGCATATA
>BLSH010040488.1:12410-24855 GCA_018402905.1 Glandirana rugosa
TGTGGGCATTACACATCGCCCACAGCGCTGCAGCACCTCCTCTCTCCCCCCTCTCTCCTCTCACACTGCACCGATCGGTGCGGAGAGGAGAGAGAAGCCGGCGCTTCCGCCGGCTTGTTTACATGTGATCACGCCGTCATTTGACGGCGCGATCACGTGGTGAAAGGCCGCGCACAGCGGCCATTCACCACGATCCGTGATCAGTCGGGTCCCCCGGACCCGACGGTCACGGATGTTCCCGTGTGCGCGCCCCAGGGGGCGCGCGGGAACCGCGATTCTGGGAGGACGTCAATAGACGTCCTCCCAGAATTAAGCAACCGCCCTGTAGACGTCAATTGTCTATGGGGCGGTTGTTAACTGGTTAAAGCTGCTACTTTGGCAAAGTTTCTTGGAACTTCAAAAGGTGTGATAAGTGATGCTGTTAAGAGAAAAATTGCGGAGTTGAAATATTATCTGAAGGAAACATCAGGAACCTCAGCAGAATACCACAAATAAAATTTCATTAATGTCATTTACTACAGTTACCTCCACTTTTTTTCTGCCTTGTAGTTTTTTTTTTTTTTTTTTGTATATTTACATGATAATACATTTTTGTGTGTATTGTAATGTGTTATTTCTTTTTTTTCACATAGAGAGAATATTTTGGCATTCAATGGGTATACATTTAGATTAAATTTGAAATGCATTGAAAATTTCTGAAAACTATCAGAAATTTTTGTTGCTTTTATAGGCCTACAATAGATAAAATACAATATAAAAATGCATTTCAGAATATAATAGGAATGCATTTTTAAAATTTTGCATTCAGAACTATATTTACTGCAGGTTCACATCTACGCAGCTTCAAAGTTGCATGACTTTGACAGCCGACATCCTGCGCGACTTCATTGCAGCTTGCTTGTGACTTCATTAACGAAAATCCCTTGGAGTTGCCCCAAAGTAGCGTAGGAACCTTTTTTCTTAGTTGCACCGATTTAGAACGGTTCCCTTAATGGGGCGTGACTTGTCATGCATCTTTGAACTCTCAAGTCACATAACAAGTCACGGCAGTGTGAACCGGCACTTAAACATTCCAGAATATTTTCACAGCATATTTCACAATGCATTCCAAAATGCACCTTTTGCAGACCTCTAGGACTTTCCTGGACTTTCTTACAGCCATTTTTGTCCCTAAAAGTTTGGGTCCCCGTTGATTTCAATGGGGTTCGGGGTCCGGGTCAAAGTTCGGGTTCTGTAAGAACCTGGACTTTGTCCCGAAGTTCGGCCGAACCAGCAGAACCCGAACTTCCAGAAGTTCGCTGAACTCTAACTCTGACCCATAATTACTTTTCGTTTATGGGGGATTTCTACAGACAGACCAGAGGGACTGCCATGGGGGCCAGGTTTGCCCCCAGTTATGCAAATGTATTCATGGGCTACTGGGAGGCACTCTGTATATGGGACAACAACCCATACCTGGCAAACCTGGCCCTATATGCCAGATATATAGAGGAAATTTTGATCATCTGGAAAGGGACGGAAGAACAATTTCAGGGATTTGTACTACATTGTAGCAATAACCCCTTTGGTATCAGTTTCACACATGTTGTGGATGACCTTCGGCTGGTCTTCTTGGATTTAGAACTCAGAGTGGATCAAAGTGGTACAATTATTTCCCAAACCCACTTAAAACCTAGTGCGGGGAATTCCTATCTACATGCAAAAAGTAACCATCACCCGAACTGGATTAGGAATGTCCCATTCGGCCAGTTTTGCAGACTGTATAGGACCTGCACTAGGAGGGAAGATTATGAAATAGAGGGAGCCACCCTGAAGAAGACATTTCTGGAAAAAGGGTATGAACACAGCCACATAGAAGAGGTATTCTCTAAATACTGGAAGTTATATAGTGAATGAAGTCTGCACAATGCTGTCTTGGATAAGATTAAGTTGAAGCCCAAGAAGAAAGAGGCCCACAAGACCCAAACAGATGCCATCAGATTCTGTACCACTTATAATGTAAAGGCGTTTAAAATCCAGCAGATACTGTGAAAGAACTGGAAAATCCTGAAACAGAATCCTGTCCTGGGGAAAATATTACCACTAGAACCGGTGATCTCTTTCAGGAGACCAAGAAATCTTGGAGGCCTCATAGCACCCAGTAGAGTACGCAAAATTCCAAAAAAGGATTTTCAAACTAGGGGTCCGTGGTCCACCCTATTTGATCAGCTAGGGAGCTATAAATGCGGGGTGAAAAACTGTGGTTCCAGTGCATTCATTTGGCACAGAAAGAGAGAGCTCATAGGAACAGATGGTCGCTCACATAAGATAAAGCAGTTTATCAACTGTGGGACCACATATGTAATCTACGGCCTATTGTGCCCATGTGGATTACTATATGTGGGGCGCACCATACATCCATTGAGGGTGAGGTTTGGAGAGCACAAGTGTGCAATTCTAGGTAAGAATGATCCAAGCAAGACCAGATCCAAAAACAACTATTCAGTCCCGTGGCATTTTAGAGAACAACATAATGGTGACCCCACAGGCATAAAGGTCTTTGGCATAGAATCTATATCCAAAACTTTGGACAATGGGAGTAGATTTAGGAAGCTCTGCCAGAGAGAGACCTACTGGATCCTCACCCTAGGGGCACTCGCCCCTGGAGGGCTCAATGAAGATCTGCAGGTCCACTGAGTTCTCTAGAGTTTCCTCCCATGCAGTCTATGGTTTTCCCCTGTCTGCTTTCCATCCTTCTCCTCTCCCCCTTCCTCCCCCACACGTTTCATATACCATCTTTACTCGTTGTGTAGCACACACAGTCGGTCCCAATACACAACAAACATAAACTATAAACCATATTTATCCATGCACCACGCAAATGTCTGCCTTCTGGGAGGGGAAACCAATGCCCCCATAACATTTTCCACCAGCAAAGATCTATATAGGTTCTCAGGTGGGACATTGGAGAGGCAATTGGTAATAAATGAAAAGGATAAATACAACTGGCCCCCCCACCCCAGGTATCTTAAACACCCGCAATAATGGGTTCAAATAGCCAAGTATCGACTACCCATTCGGATTTTGGTTCTAACCGTTATTCTGTATTCAACAGAATTTTAACCTAATCATCTTTTAAATATTCCCAAAACACTTCCAGCACCATGTGATCAATCAGTCCCAAAGTACCTAGGACCACATCCATGATCCTGGCCCACCAATGGGCCCCAATACCCATGGAGATGTAACCCCATGGGCAAATACATACAGTAACTCCCTCTAACTAGGTGACCGGCATGGGTTTGTAGTGTGTGTGTGCATACGTGTGCACACACTTGTGATTGGATATATACAGGTGTGTGTACGGGTATGTGTTTATGTACCTACATGTACGTATGATTCATTTAGCAACAGGGACAACTTAGGTCCTAGGCTTGACAACAAGCCTACATAGTAGTAGGACATTAGTGGTGACCGAGGGACCCCAATATCCCGGGGTGATGACCACTTTTGTGTCCAGCAGGTTTACTACGCAGGACCGATGTAGAGTTCTGTGCATTACATTTGGGGTTTAACATCCATAAAATTGTAATGTTTGCTGCTCCACACACACCTCCTGCCTTACCCTTTTAACCAAGACCCTGTTGTGATGTGCAAAACAATGTAAAATAATCCAATATAATAATTAATTGTGTTTTTTTTTTTTTTTGATTTAATATTAACATTTATTTAATGTTTTTACATATATACATATACACATGCACAGAACTACACATTGCAATAGATATGGAGTGGAATTGTGTGGTTTTACCTAGGAATTCCCTGTGACTCACAGCCGTGGAGATGTGTAAGATCTCCATGGCAACACAAAGAGCGACAGGAGCAGAGACGTTGAGTAGGGAGAGGGCAGGGACAGTTCCGTCCCCAAGTGATGATGCATGAGGCATCTAGTCACGAGGGGAGTAGTTGAACGAATCGGGCTGTTTGGAGCACACAGAGGGCCATCATAGGCTTGCGTTCCAGACACACGAGTATGCAGTATGATATTGGGAGAGTGATCCTAAGTACAACATGACGGGGAAACGGCAGCCCCACACAGGTGACCTCTTTCTACATATACACATTAAACCACCCTTCAGCCAGCTGGGCTTTGATTGTGAGATACATTCCCACCCCCCTCCTCTTTTAACATTCCGGCGCATACAAGGCAGGGGTAAGTGTTTTTCGGCCTTCATTTCACCGCTATATAAACATGCCTCTAAAACAGTTACCAAAAAACATGTATGATAATAGTACTAAATAATCCTGGTAAATGACAGCAGAGCACACACTGCAGCATACAACTTTCAGTGTGTACCATTGTATCACAAATGGCGCATGTGTATATGTATATATGTGTGATCATAGGTATATGCACAACTTTGCACTGTATGCTAGTCAAGCTCTGATGGCAATGAAGCACAGGAGGTACTATGATTATGGATTTATGTGAATATAGCAGGATAGTTCAATAGGTGGAGCATGCAAGTAATCCCCTGTACGGCACACGCCCCCAGAGGGGCATGGCTGTGCAGTTTCACCACCCCCACTATGTCATTACCTAATGTATAAATGTGTGGCACAGTTGGTGTGTAGCAGGCTCTGAAGAAGAGGTAGAAACCTTGAAACGCGTTAGCATTCTTTGTGTGAGATACCAGCTGTGCAGTACATGTCCGTGAACTAGAAGGACTTCACATATGCTTGCAATGCTCTATTTCACGACTCGTTTGTGCGTATATTTTTAACTTTTTAATTAAAGGATTTTATCAAAAGATAATGCGCTAGGCCAGTGCGCCATTGTGTTTTTGTCTTTGCTACAGTACCTTTGGACTACCTCTAGTTCATCAGTGGCAGCAAGGTGGCACATTATCTAGAGTCTCACTATAACACATGGAGAATTGAATTATCGGGTGGAAGATGCCTCCCCTCCAAGCGCAGGAAGAATAGTGTTTTGTTTGTGACTTGGTCCTGTTCTGCCTAGTAGACCAGTTTTTGTTTACAGAAAGGCACCTAATTTCGGAGACAGGGTAGTACAGAAAATTATAGATCCCCCTGTGAAATCCATACTGTGGCCTGAGAGGAAAGGCTTTATTATGTGTTGAAAGTGTAAAGTGTGCCGACATACTGGGAATGACACCAGAAGACAGTTCACTTTTAGGTCACCAAGTACTGGGTCTGAATATGAGATTATTGATCTCATTACGTGTGAGACAACACATGTTGTGTATGTGCTCACCTGCCCCTGTGGCCTAATGTATGTTGGGCGCACTAAACGACCCATTAAAGTGAGGAGTCCTGATGGAATGAACATTGAGCTGGATCTCAATTGTTTCATTAGTGATTTATAAATTTTTATAACAATAGATTGTAGAGCCATAGTTAGATAAGAATTTTAATTTATCGGTCTCTTTCTTCTATATATGTTTATATTATGAGTGTCTATGATATGATCAAGAGTACCATTGAATGTATATATTTTTAGAGAGATCTTATAGACTTTATAATAGATATTATTCTTACTTATATTAATATATGACTTAGTTATGTTTTTTAGATTATTTCCCCATGTACGTATCATGTATCTTGTGTGATTAACTTATGACATGACTATGAGAGATAATTAGTATTCATTATAATGGGGTTAATTTATTTATTATGGATATTGGATATATTTTTAATTTGCATACATTTATTTGTATTTATGTTGTTCTGATCAAACGAAAGTACTATTATTTTATTATTATGTATATGCTGGAAACAGTGTCCATGTGGGTTAGTTTGCATTAGTATTTTTATATGTATTATTCATGTTTTGTGTATGATTGTAGTGCTGTATCCCCACCCCATGTCAAATGATAATTTGGGCATTTTATTTAGATCACTCTACTAGATCTGTACAGCGATGTTGGTGGCATGATGAAATTGTCCTTTCTAGCGGACTAACACCGCTGAATAAGGTGGATCGCTCAGCCTGTAAATTGGCTGAGTTTGCATAAGGATGCGTATTGCTATTTCACCCAGGCTTTGATCGGGTTAATAGAGCATATGGATAGAAGTACTTCCGCATCCGAGTGGTTAATTGCACTGTTGACGCTCTTTGGTTCCAATACGGCTCGAAAGTTGATCTGATGGAGTCATTCTCTTTATTTGGGCATTGACATATGCTAATTGACATTCCTGGAGTAGACTGTAGGGGTGGAGATCAGTACTTACAGTCAGGTCCATAAATATTGGCACATCAACACAATTCTAATCTTTTTGATTCTATACACCACCACAATGGATTTGAAATGAAACAAACAAGATGTGCTTTAACTGCATACTTTCAGCTTTAATTTGAGGGTATTTACATCCAAATCAGGTGAACGATGTAGGAAATACAACAGTTTGTATAGGGACCAAAAGTAATGGGACAATTGGCTGCTCATCTGTTCCATGGCCAGGTGTGTGTTATTGTCTCATTATCCCATTTACAAGCAGCAGATAAAAGGTCCAGAGCTCATTTCAAGTGTGCTATCTGCATTTGGAATCTGTTGCTGTCAACTCTCAATATGAGATCCAAAGAGCTGTCACTATCAGTGAAGCAAGCCATCATTAGGCTGAAAAAAACAAAACAAACCCATCAGAGAGATAGCAAAAACATCAGGTGTGGCCAAATCAACTGTTTGGAACATCCTTAAAAAGAAAGAACGCACCTGTGAGCACAGCAACACCAAAAGACCCGGAAGACCACAGAAAACAACTGTGGTGGATGACCAAAGAATTCTTTCCCTGGTGAAGAAAACACCCTTCACAACAGTTGGCCAGATCAAGAACACTCTCCAGGAGGTAGGTGTATGTGTGTCAAAGTCAACAATCAAGAGAAGACTTCACCAGAGTGAATACAGAGGGTTCACCACAAGATGTAAACCATTGATGAGCCTCAAAAACAGGAAGGCCAGATTAGAGTTTGCCAAACAACATCTAAAAAAGCCTTCACAGTTCTGGAACAACATCCTATGGACAGATGAGACCAAAATTAACTTGTACCAGAGTGATGGGAAGAGAAGAGTATGGAGAAGGAAAGGAACTGCTCATGATCAAAAGCATACTACCTCATCAGTGAAGCATGGTGGTGGTAGTGTCATGGCGTGGGCATGTATGGCTGCCAATGGAACTGGTTTTCTTGTATTTATTGATGATGTGACTGCTGACAAAATTATCAGGATGAATTCTGAAGTGTTTTGGGCAATATTATCTGCTCATATTCAGCCCAATGCTTCAGAACTCATTGGGCGCCGCTTCACAGTGCAGATGGACAATGACCCGAAGCATACTGCGAAGGCAACCAAAGAGTTTTTTAAGGGAAAGAAGTGGAATGTTATGCAATGGTCAAGTCAATCACCTGACCTGAATCCAATTGAGCATGCATTTCACTTGCTGAAGACAAAACTGAAGGGAAAATGCCCCAAGAACAAGCAGGAACTGAAGACAGTTGCAGTAAAGGCCTGGCAGAGCATCACCAGGGATGAAACCCAGCGTCTGGTGACGTCTATGCATTCCAGACTTCAGACTGTAATTGACTGCAAAGGATTTGCAACCAAGTATTAAAAAGTGAAAGTTTTGATTTATGATTGTTAATCTGTCCCATTACTTTTGGATCCCTTAAAAAGTTTTATAAAGATAAACTCTCCCTCAGAGCACCAACAGGAACCTCTCCCTAATGCAGTAGTAGATGGTTTTAGAATGATAAACTCTCCCTCAGAGCACCAACAGGAACCTCTCCCTAATGCAGTAGTAGATGGTTTTTTGAACGATAAACTCTCCCTCAGAGCACCAACAGGAACTTCTCCCTAATACAGTAGTAGATGGTTTTAGAACAATAATCTCTCCCTCAGAGCACCAACAGGAACCTGTCCCTAATGCAGTAGTAGATGGTTTTAGAACGATAAACTCTCCCTCAGAGCACCAACAGGAACCTGTCCCTAATGCAGTAGGAGATTGTTCTGGTTCGGCGGGTTCGGCCGAACTTCGCGGAAATGTTTGGGTTCGGTACCAAAGTTATCCGAACTTTACCCCGGACCCCATTGAAGCCCATTGGGGACCCGAACTTTTCGGCACAAAAATGACTGTAAAAAAGTCCTGGAAAGTGCTAGAGGGCTGCAAAAGGAAGAAAAATGGGAGATGTTATTAGATCTGCAATCTGTCCCTCAAAGCAGTAGTAATCTCTACCTAGTCCAGTATCAGATCGTTCTGTAATCAGATCGTTCTGTAATGCAGGATGAGAGATCGTTCTGTAATCAGATCGTTCTGTAATGTAATCTACAACCTGTCCCTCAAAGCAGTAGTAGTAATCTCTACCTAGTTATTAGATCTGCAATATTTCCCTCACAATCTGTCCCTCACAGCGCCGGTAGCATCCTCTCCCTACACTAACCTGAAAGCATGTGACATGCAGCACTGTGACTCCAGCATCATATAGAGGATGGGTCACATGATGCACTGGCCAATCACAGCCATACCATTAGTAGGCATGGCTGTGATGGCTTCAGAGGGCAAATGAGTGAAACGCTTGTTGATTGGCTGCCCTGCAGCTATTCAACAGGCGCCAAAAATAGTCTTGGTCACATGATGCACTGGCCAATTACAGCCATGCCATTTAGTATGCATGGCTGTGAGGGCTTCTAAGGGCAAACGAGTGAAACGCTTGTTGATTGGCTGCCCTGCAGCTATTCAACAGGCGCCAAAAAAAAAATACCTGAATACCGAACCCGATCCCGGACTTTTTTTAAATGTCCGGGATTGGGTTCGGGGCACGGACACCCTAAAGTCTGGTACGGACCCGAACTTTACAGTCCAGGTTCGCTCAACTCTAGTAATTATGTCCGCCCTTGTCCCGCCAAGACCCAACGGTCAGTACCTGAGCCTTATCATCAGTTTCTGGATGTATTCAGTAAACAATGGGCAGACATGCTTTCTCCTCATCGCCTGTATGACTGCCCTATTGATCTCCTCCCAGGGGCCAAGATTCCTTTTGGGCGCATATTCCCACTAACTGAGCGAGAGCAAGAAGCCTTAAAGGACTATGTCGATGAGAATCTTGAAATAGGCTTCATCCGTCTATCTGAGTCCCCTGCCAGAGCAGGAATCTTCTTTGTAACCAAGAAGGATCAATCGCTCCGGCCCTGTGTGGACTATCATGAACTAAACAAAATTACTGTCAAGAACCGATACCTGCTTCCCCTGATGACTGAACTTTTCCAGCGACTGTGAGCCACCCGCATCTTTACTAAACTTGACCTAAGAGGAGCCTATAACCTGGTACGCATCAGAAAGGGGGGTGAATGGAAAACATTGTTTCATACCAGGTTTGGACATTTTGAGTACTTGGTGATGCCCTTTGGGCTCTGTAATGCCCCCGCAACGTTCCAGCACTTTATCAACGATGTACTCAGAGACTTTCTGGACATTTTTGTGATCGTCTACTTGGACGACATCCTGACTTTCTCCGGATCCCTAGACCAACATCGGGGGCATGTCAGTCACATCCTGGAAGGACTTTGTCAGCATAGACTATTTGCCAAACCAGAAAAGTGTGAATTTGAGAAGGAGAGCATCCAATTCCTGGGTCTATTTATTTCCCCAACAGGGATAGAGATGGACCCACAAAAGGTATCCGCTGTTATTGACTGGCCAGTACCCACAGACAAGAAAGGGGTACACAGCTTCGTGGGTTTTGCAAATTTTTATAGAAAATTTATCAGAGGATTTTCCGCCATCGTCTCCCCATCACACAACTAACCAAGCAAAACTCTCGCCGCCACTGGAGTCCTGAAGCCCAGGAGTGACTCTTAAAAGACATTTTACTTCTGCCCCAATTCTGAGCCACCCGGATCCAGCACTGCCCTTTATTCTAAGTGGATGCTTCTGAAATAGCAGTGGGGGCAGTCATTTCCCAACGTCAAGGAGTCAGACACCATGCATCCTGTGGCATACTTTTCTCAGAAGCTTTTTCCAGCAGAGAATTATGATGTTGGAGATCGGGAACTGTTGGCTATCAAAGCCGCTCTGGAAGAGTGGAGGTATCTTTTGGAAGGTGCAACCCACCCGATCTTGATTTACACCGACCATAAGAACCTCGAATATCTGCGGTCAGCCAAACGTTTGAAACCCCATCAAGCTAGGTGGGCTTTATTCTTCTCATGCTTCACTTTTCACATTACCTACCCCCCCAGGTCAAAGAATACTAAGCCTGATGCCTTGTCCCTGGTGTATGATCCTGCCGACTGGGAGTGTCCTTCTTCTGCAAGCAGATCTCCTGCCCCAGATGAGACAAGCTTCCTTGATCCAGCCCAGCCCTGCAGGAGTGACCCTTTATTTTCCTGAGATAATCTTCTGTGGAAAGGGGACCAAATCTTTGTGCCTGAAAGTGCCCGGGTACAAGTCCTGAAGAATCTGCATGAGCACCCTCTGGCAGCTCACTTTGGGTTACACAAGACTGTTGAATTCGTACAGCATACCTTCTGGTGGCCTAAGTTGGAGGATTTTTGCAAGAGGTACCTGAGTTCCTGTTCTGTTTGTACCCGAAGCAAAACAGCTAGGAGTAAAGCTTGGGGGTTACTCAAGCCTTTACCCATCCTAGACAGACCCTGGCAGATGATTTCCATGGACTTCATTGTCGAACTTCCACCATCCGAAGGTTGCATGGCAATCTTTGTGGTTGTCGATCGTCTGTCCAAAATGGCCCACTTTCTGCCTTTAAGAAATACTCCATCCACTGTAGTAACTGCCCAAATTTTCATTAAGGAAGTGATCAGATTACATGGGATACATACAAATATTGTATCGGATCAAGGAGTGCAGTTCACCTCACCGTTCTGGAGGGCCCTATGTGAGTTACTGCAGATCAAGTAGGCATTTTCTTCTGCCTATCATTCCCAGACTAATGGGCAGACTGAGCGCACCAATCAGACTCTGGAGCAGTACCTCCGCTGCTTTAGGTCATTCTCTCAGGATGACTGGGTATCCTTGTTGCCCCTTGCAGAGTTCACTTACAACAATGCCAATCATTCAGCCACAGGTCAGTCCCCATTCTTTGCCAATTACAGGTTTCATCTGTCTTTCCTGCCGGACCTCATCCCTGAAACCACAGTTCCAGAAGTACAAAGCACAGCAGACTTCTTGAGTCGGAACAACAGGGTTCTCCAAGAAGCAATTGCCAGGGCACAAGCAGACAACAAGAAGGCCTTCGACAAGAAGAGAAGGGGGAATTGAAGTTGCAGCCTGGTGATCAGGTATGGCTCTCTACTAGTGTTGAGCGAACCCAGACTGTAACGTTCGGGTCCGTACCAAACTTTTGGGTGTCCGGGACCCGGACCCGGACATTTCAAAAAACGTTTGGGTTCGGTCCGGGGTTCTGCTATTTTACTCCAAGTGTTGAGAAGCTGCAGGGCAGCCAATCAACAAGCATTTCACTGGTTTGCCCTTAGAAGCCTTCACAGCCATACCTACTAATGGCATGGCTGTGATTGGCCAGTGCATTATGTGACCCAGCCTCTTTATAAGCTGGAGTCACGTAGTGCTGCAGTCACATGCTCTTGGGTTAGTGTAGGGAGAGGAAGCTGACAGCGTGAGGGAGAGAATAGAGACATTTTAACATCTGATCCTGCATCCTGAGATAGATTACTTTACTACTGCTGTGCTGTTGCTCTGAGGACAGATAGCAGAAATTAGAGATTTCACATACCGCTGCTTTGAGTTGCAGATCAAACTCTGCATAAAACAATGATCGCTACGATCGTGCTCAACGATCAGATTGTTGGAGGAATTTGAGATTTCACATACTGCTGCTTTGAGTGACACATTGCAGATCAAACCCTGCCTAACACAACGATCGTTGCGATCGTACACAACAATCAGATTGTGCGATCGTACTCAACGATCAGACTGTGGTAGTAATTTGAGATTTCACATACTGCTGCTTAGAGTTGGAGATTGCAGATTAAACTCTGTCTAACGCAACGATCTTACGTTCGTACACAACGATCAGATTGTGGGATCGTACACAACGATCAGATTGTGGTCGTTGTGGACCTTTGAGAGGGAAATCTTGATCCTCTACTTCTACTAAAAAGTTGTTATTACACAGTGAATGTCGTTGTCGACCGGGATATCCTCACCCGTTGCCAAAACCTTGTTCTTAGACAGGGAGATTCGTCTTCGGAGATGGATCACGTCAGTCTAGTGAGTTTCGTCGTCATACACTTTAGAGTTTAATGAAGGTGTTAGACTAGCAACACATGCTAGGGTGTTAGACTAGCAACACATGCTTGCATTCTAGCAACGCAATCTGTCTCAAATTAGACGTTAGAGGTTGAGATTCGTCGTCATACACTTTAGAGTTTAATGATGGTGTCAGACTAGCAACTCATGCTAGCGTGTTAGACTA
>BLSH010040507.1:0-15931 GCA_018402905.1 Glandirana rugosa
CCGGACCGAACCCGAACGATTTTTGAAATGTCCGGGTCCGGGTCCGTGCCACGGACACCCCAAAGTTCGGTACGGACCCGAACGTTACAGTCCGGGTTCGCTCAACACTACTTATGAGCACAACTGTATACTTCTACATATTTTTGTTAAAATAAAAAATACAATAGGCATATATTGATTGGGTTGAGCAAATGGTATCGCGTCTACAAAATGTGGGAATAGATTTATTGCATTTTTATTACTTTTTTTTTTTTACTAGTAATGGCGGTGATCTGCGATATTTATCGGGACTGCGACATTGCTGCGGACAGATCGGACACTTTTGACACTTTTTTGGGACCAATGACATTTATACAGCGATCAGAGCTTTAACCACTTGCCGACTGCCGTGGCGGTGGCAAAGTGGCTCGTTATCGCGAGCCGCCGTCACCTGACGGCGGCCACGATAATTAGTATTGTGAGTGCGCGGGGGGCCAGGGAGCCAGTAGGGCAGACTCGATCTCCGTCTGCTTTCCACGATGCCCCCCCCCGCAGTGAGAGAACAGAGGTCCGTGTATGTAAACACGGATCTCCATTCTGACAGAGGGGGAAGGGCTGTAATCACAGGCTTCCTGTATATGGAAGCTGTGATCACTCCCCTCCCCCTGCCAGCCCAGCCCCCATACAGTTAGAACACACTCAGGGAACACAGTTAACCCTTAGAACGCCCCCTCCAGGTTAACCCCTTCACTGCCAATGGCATTTACACAGTAATCAATGCATTTTTATAGCACTGATCGCTGTATAAATGCCAATGGTCCCAAAAAAGTGTCAAAATGGTCCGACATGTCTGTCGGCAAGTAGTTAAAGTGATATTAAATCCTCAGTGTAAGAACTTTCAGTAGCTGATTTAATTAGTTACTGATTTCAGCTTATTTAGCTTTTAATCTTGCAGCGTCCTGTGGAGATACCCTTGCACGAAGAGACTAGAGTTTTGCCTTCTCTACACTGTGTGCAATAATAGAAACAGACAGTCCCCAAGCTTATTATGGCCCTCTCCTTCTCTCTCCCTTTTCCATGCTAACAGACTGGTTGGAGACTGCACTGTCCACTGTTAACTTCTTCTTTTGAAGAACGGAGGTTTAGGGAAGCAGTGCTGAGAAAGCAGGAGCCAGCACCAGGTGTAAACTGGAAGTACTAGGGAATGTTTAATTTGTGCTCAATGTGTTAAACTACATGCTGAGGGTTTAATACTACTTTAAGGTAGATGTAAAAGCATCCAATACCCCCAGGTTCAAATGCTACTTCTAGCAGTGCTTTACTATCTTATGTTTACTTAGTTAAGTGGCATTAAATTGCCAAAATTAAAAAACGCTGACAGATGGGGTAAGTGCCGGGGGGGGGTTTGTCAGTGCCGCGAGGCTCACGGCGGTGGTGGGGGGGGTGGCTGCTAATACCCCACCTGTGTTACTGGCTGCTAATACCCCACCTGTGATACTGAGCTGCTATATATATACCCCACCTGTGTTACTAGCTGCTAATGCCCCACCTGTGATACTGGCTGCTAATACCCCACCTGTGTTACTGGCTGCTAATACCCCACCTGTGTTACTGGCTGCTAATACCCCACCTGTGATACTGGCTGCTAATACCCCACCTGTGATACTGGCTGCTAATACCCCACCTATGATACTGGCTGCTAATACCCCACCTATGATACTGGCTGCTAATGCCCCACCTATGTTACTGGCTGCTAAGTAATACCCCACCTGTGATACTGGCTGCTAATAATACCCCACCTGTGTTACTGGATGATAATACCTCACCTATGTTACTGGCTGCTAAGTAATACCGCACCTGTGTTACTGGCTGTTAATACCCCACCTGTGTTACTGGCTGCTAATACTCCACCTGTGATACTGGCTGCTAAGTAATACCCCACCTGTGTTACTGGATGATAATGCCCCACCTGTGATACTGGCTGCTAAGTAATACCCCACCTGTGTTACTGGCTGATAATACCCCACCTGTGTTACTGTCTGCTAATACCCCACCTGTGATACTGGCTGATAATACCCCACCTATGATACTGGTTGCTAATACCCCACCTGTGATACTGGCTGATAATACCCCACCTATGATGCTGGTTGCTAATACCCCACCTGTGATACTGGCTGCTAATACCCCACCTATGTTACTGGCTGCTAATACCCCACCTGTGATACTGGCTGCTAATACCCCACCTGTGAGACTGGCTGCTAATACCCCACCTGTGTTACTGGCAGCTAATACCCCACCTGTGATACTGGCTGCTAATACCCCACTTGTGTTACTGGCTGCTAATACCCCACATGTGATACTGGCTGCTATATATACACCACCTGTGAAACTGAGCTGCATTCTGTGTCCTGTGATGCTGAGCTGTATACTGCATACTGTGATGTTGAGCTGTATACTGTATCATGTGATGCTAAGCTGTATACTTTGTCCTATGATGTTGAGCTGTATACTGTGTCCTGTGATACTGAGCTGTATACTGTGTCCTGTGATGCTGAGCTGTGTATTCTGTCCTGTGATGCTGGGCTGTATACTCTGTCCAGTGATGCTGAGCTGTATACTCCTGACACAATATGTGGAATATATGGTACGGAGCGGGTGGATTCTATAAGGGGTGGGGCTTATGAGAAGTAGGAGGGGTCGACAAGGAAGGGCGGGGCCTGGCGTTCCCCATCCTACAAATTCACCAGCTGCCACTGCTTGAACCAGATCAAATCAAATTTTCTAAAGCTAATCTGTCCCTCACACCAGCAGCAGAATTCACTCCCTATACGAGCATGAGATGATTTTCGAAAGCTAATCTGTCCCTCACAGTAGCAGCAGGATCCTCTCCCTATACTAGTATGAGATGATGTGACATGCAGCACTATATGACTCCAGCTTATATAGAGGCTGGGTCACATGATGCACTGGCCAATCACAGCCATGGCATTAGTAGGCATGGCTGTGATGGCTTCTAAGGGCAAACGTGTGAAACGCTTGTTGATTGGCTGCCCTGCAGCTATTCAAAAGGTGCAAAAAAATACCCGAGCCCAGACTTTTTCTGAAATGTCCGGGTTCAGGACACGGACACCCTAAAGTCCAGTACGAACCCAAAATTTACAGTTCGGGTTCGCTTAACTCTACGTGGCACTATTGTTGTCTTGTATCCTGTGACTGACTACTCGTAGACTGTACCGGGCTTTGTTCACCATCTGTGCTTGTTTGCTACCCGTCCTGACCTTGGCTTGTCTCCTGTATTTCCTGTTGTCTCCTGCTGCTTGTACTCTGTACACGCGAGTGGTCTCTGCAACCTCAACTGGGCTAACCTGGAGGCCATGACCTGGTTCCAGCTTGCTGCAAGTCCATACCAGTATCAGGGGCCCAGGTGAAGAAGCAGGCTGGGGCTTAAACTCTGTGCCCTGGGAAACCCCATTTTGGCGATTTATAAGGGCTCACTACCACAGACGCTTGACAGAGTGACTGTCTGCCGAGCTGCTGAGATTGTAAATTAAGCTCACCACAACTGGATCAGTTACAGAGATTATGCTTGCAGTTCTTAGATTGCGGAAGCAGGACACTGGCAGATACAAATCTTACATACAATCAGGTGCAATCTAAGGGTTGTGATGCCCACAAACTTCTGAGATTCTGTAAGCTATACTCTGAGTTGGGGTAGCTTGCCACTACCTGAAGTTTGTCAACTGATGTGTGCCAGATCTCCATCTGGCGGGTCTGCTAGCTTACACACACTGATGCTAACCTTCATACAATGATATTTTATACAGATTAACAATGAAATTACACCAAACATAAAGACACCGGTAACATAATATGCCAATCTCTCTAAGAGTATAAATTCTTGGCTTAGTACACAGGAGGTGCTTATTCGTTTTATAACTTAATATTTCAAGGTGGGCAGTGCTTAGAAATATGTACAAAGCTAAAATTAAAAAAAAAACAAGAAAGAAAAGGAACTTTTAGAAATTTGGGAGAAAAACAGAAAAAGCATTACTATTTGAACAGTATGATTTTATCTCATTGGCGTGAAAATTCTGTGAACGCCTTGAATATACTCTCTAATATAAACGAATAACCAGAGATGAAACGCCCACAGACTCTGCTCAGCGCGTCAAGATGCACAACCCACATACATTATAAAAAAGCTGCTGCTAAATAAAAAAACTACATAAATCATTCAAATACATATAAAATCAAAGTATTTGTAGCAGCACTAAAAGTCCCCACTGTTCATATTGTTTAGACAAACGTGATGATCTCTTCAGGGTTAGCCAAAAGGTGATATAAAAATTCCAAGTGTGCACCATCCACCATCACTCGAACACCACGTGGAATGAAAAATCCCCCTTTGGGGTTACACTTACCGGAATCAGGTAAGTATTGCGCCTTTAAGTGCTCAACAATGGGATCATCATCATCAGCCTGCTGACGTCTAGTGAGATCAATGGTTTCCTCCAAAACACTCTGTGTTCAAATCCTCCTCATGGGTGTTCTTAATCACCATCCCTCCATTCATATGTACATAAATGAGAAAGCAAGCCTCACATAGCGTAATACTGCAAAACTTTAATAGACCCCAAAGTATCCCTTGAAAACGCACTTACAATATAACTTTAAAATTCAGGCATGTAATGATCGCGGTATATCACCCTCTCCGGAGTCAGTAGCGGAGGATCACAAGAGAATCAGCCGGGTATGTCCTACGTCACTTCCTCCTCGGTGAGCCGCCAATCGTCACATTCAGTATGTCGCTAGGTCACGCCCAGGCTCTGGAAGCAGGAAGAAGTCCGTGTGTGAGTGGAGAAAGTTTGCACCAACAAGTGTTCCCCTTCAACAGCAAACTAATCACCTCAAAAAATGGACCCCTGGTTTAACAGGCGTTTGTACCCACTTGCCCGGGTCAGGCTACCCTCCTGGGTCTAGGATGCTTGCGTACACCCTCTCCATGACAGGAACAAATCCCCACATAAAAATGCAAATAAAAATCTGTATATTTAATCAATAAAAAGTATTTATTTTATAAATATTGCACTCACATTTAGCAGGATAAAACCACGCATATAGCAGCTGTCAAGCATCGCATAAAGGATTCAGCGTGGCACATTTGTGACATTCAGACAGCAACCTCGCCCCCGCATGCGTTCCGTTACATTAACTTCCTCAGAGGGGCTTTATTTGCTTTATTTGCTACCATTGCTTTATTTGCCATACTCGCGTAAACAATATAAAATCACTAAAAATGATTAAAAAGCTGATAGTAGGCACTTTGTGACCGATATTCTTCCTTTAAAAGTCCTAGATGGTCCCCCTGTTTAAAAATAGTGGACACTGGATGCCGGCTCCAGCTTGTGTTCCACTCTGCGGGCTGCTGGTGATGTATCAGGAAGCGTAGCTTGAGGCGTTTCATTGTAACTGTGCGACGTTTTCAAAAGCTATTTTTGAGAACTAGCAGCACTTTGTAAAATTAATGAATTAAATATTTACTTACTCATGATTTATTTATATTGTATTTTAGTATATCTATTCAGTTTTAACTAATCGTATTGGTACACACAGTATATTACCTCTGGGGTTGGGCAAGCGCTGTTTTTCATTTTTTGTTCCATGGGGAACCACTTACACAGCAGTAGGCCTCGCATATATAGTGACCACTATTCATATATACCTGAAGTTAGTTGTTTGCTTTGTGTTACTGTTAGGAGAGATAAAAGGTGTATTTTAAAAATTGTCAAAAAAGCTAGTGTAGAGTGCAATGTTGATGTTGTTGTGCACCTTGGCACGAATGATTTGTCCAAGAATGATGTGCATTCTGCACAGAAAGTTTTTAAGAATCTAGGCCAAGATCTTCAAAAGTTAAAGTGTACTTTTACATTTTCAGAGGTCTTTCCTGTGCATAATGGACAACAAGAGAAAGTACTTTCTATAGCAGAGTTCAATGTTTGGTTAAATGATTGGTGAAAAGCTGAATGTTTTGTTTGTGTTAGTAATGATGCTATTAGGTGGTCTGATATTGAGCTGTACAAGAGAGATGGTCTGCATTCCTCACACAAGGGCACAGAGCTTCTTAGTATGGAAAGGAGAGGGGTAGCCCCCGGAAGCCGCTCATCCAAGATATCCTAGAGAGGTGAATAGAGTGACAACCTCAGCCTGGACTCCAACCAGGCCACTCCAACCATACCACCAAAAAAGCTCTATTTGTGGAAAAAAAGGACATCAATTTTAATTGGGTACAGCGTCGCTGGACCGTGCAATTGTCAGTTAAAACAATGCAGTGCTGTATTGCAAAAAATGGCCTGGACAGGAAGGGGGTATAACCTTCCGGAGCTGAAGCTAGTACAGACGCCAGGAAAAAAGCTGCGTTAAAAACAAGTGTTTTAGCAGCATTTTGTATTGGCATCAATGCATGTTTTCTCGCGCTAGCTTTAAACCGCATTTCTCTGTCTCTATTCAAAATCAATGGTTCCCTATGGGAGCCCACTGATTTGAATAGAAGTCGCACCAGAAGTCGGATCATGATGATCTGACTTGCAGTGTGACTTGTGTGCTGAGGATCTTGAAGGGGAACCCCCGCAAAAACAAAAAAAAAACGAGTGGGGTTCGCCCCCAAGATGATACCAGACTCTTCTCTCTGGAGAAGGGGAACCCCCACCCAAAATGGCATGGGGTCTTCCCCAAAATCCATACCAGATTCTTATCCAAGCACACAGCCTGGCAGGTCAGGAAGGGGGTGGCGAGCAATTGCCCCCCCTTCCTGGACCGTGCCAGGCCGCATGCCCTCAACATGGGGGGTGGGTGCTTTGGGGCAGAGGGGGCCCTGCACCTCTTCCCGACAACCCTGGCTGATGGGGGCCAAGGGAGCCCCCATATCCCAGCCCCCACCCTATGTGAATGAGTATGGGGTACATTGTACCCCTACACATTCACCTAAAAAAAAACACACTACACAGCGTTTTAAAATATTCTATTATATCAGCTCCGGCGTCTCTTCTCCCTCCTCCGGCGTCTTCTTTCTTCTGCTCTTTTGCCGATGTCTTCTCCGCTGTCTTCCCCTGTCACCACACGAGGCATGATGGGGTGGTGACATCATAAGGGGACTGAGCCTCCGGATGATGTCAGTGGGTGGCCCCAACCCATTCCAATATAAATCAATGCAGAGTGCGGAGACAGCATTAGTCCGGAAGATCGCGTTGTGTCAACATGGGTAGAAGAACAGAGGGAGAAAACAGCAGAGAAGACCCGGCAAAAGAGCAGAAGAAAGAAGACCCTGCAAAAGAGCAGAAGAAAGAAGACGCCCGGAGGAGGGAGAAGAGCCGGAGAGGGAGAAGACGCCGGAACTGATTTAATAAAATACTTTAAAAAGCTGTGTAGTGTGTTTTTTTTTTACATTTTTTTAGGTGAATGGGTAGGGGTACAATGGGTACCCCATACTCATTCACATAGGGTGGGGGCTGGCCACCTTGTTAAAGGGGACTTCCAGACTCCGATAAGCCCCCGCCCACAGACACCGACAACCACCGGCCAGGGTTTTAGGGAAGAGGCCCTTGTCCTCATCAACATGGGGACAAGGTGCTTTGGGGTGGGGGGCGCAGCGCCCCCCTGCCCCAAAGCACCCACCCCCCATGTTGAGGCATGAGGCCTGGTACGGTCCAGGAGGGGGGACCGCTCGCCCCCCCTTTCCTGACCTGCCGGGCTGCGTGCTCAGATAAGGGTCTGGGATGGATTTTGGGGGGGACCTCATGCCATTTTTTCGCGTGGGGGCTCCCCTTAAAATTCATACCAGACCGAAGGGTCTGGTATCATCTTGAGGGGGAACCCCAAGCTATTTTTTTTATTCTTGCTGGAGTTCCCCTTCAAGATCCTCAGCACACAAGTCACACCGCAAGTCGGATCATCATGATCCGACTTCTGGTGCGACTTCTATTCAAATCAATGGGCTCCCATAGGGAACCATTGATTTTGAATAGAGACAGAAAAACGCCTGATGAGGCTTAACGCTGCGTATACAATGTTAAGCCACGTTTTTGCGTGTTTTTCAGCGTTAGAGCGTTTTTACAGCTGAAAAACATCTCTCAGAACCAGCTAGTCTTGGGGGTTTTTTTACAGCTCAAAAACACCACAGCCAAAAACAGTTGATAACAGCCTATGTGTGTATGAACACATAAGATAACATGATGAAGAGTTTATTGACTGTAGGAAAAAACGTCTGAAGCCAAAAACAGCAGCTGTAAAAACGTCCAAAAACGTCCTGTGTGCATGAGGCCTTAAATTTTCTGGTGGTAAAAATAAAGCAGAAGATAACAGTGTTTGTCATGTCATGTGCACTAATGCTTGTAGAATAGGCGTGCGCACAATGTGTGCCAGGTGTTCCTAGGCACATCCTAATCATCCCATTTAGACCTCTTATATTGCACCAAAGCCTCCTAAAAGAGCTCCTATTTTTTATTTTTTTAAACTTAATTAAAAAAATTAAAAAATAATAAAGAATTAAATAATCAAAATAAAAACTACTGACACCAATCTCTGCCCCACTGACACCATACATTGCTCCACTGACACTGTCAGTGTATATATACACATGAACACACACACACACACACGCATATGTGTTTGAGCTTTCGAGGGCACACCCTAATGCAATAGGCTGCGCTGCTTGTAGTTTAGGCAACAGGCTTTGTGAACTGATAGCTCTTTTGCCTAGGGTCAGTTAGGACCTTGTTGTAATTAGAGATACATGGTTCAAGGATTCAAATGACTGGGATATAACTACACCAGGGTATACACTATAGGTATAAAGGGGTAGGGAAAAGGGGAGGTAGAGTTGCCATATATGTCAAAAATGGCATAACGCTAACATTCAAGTGATTGTAAGGCCTCGTGCTCATAGGATGTTTTTATAGCTACTGTTAGGGGCATTCAACATTTTTTTTAACTGCCTCTAAAAGCCCCTCCATGTTAGCCTTTGTGTCCATGCACACATAAACTGTCAGAGGCGTTTAGAGGCATAAGCGTTTAGGGGCAGTAGAAAAAAAAACGACAGCCTGTGCATCCAGGAGCAGTAAAATGAAAAAACTTCAAAAACTAGGCTAAACGTGGCAAAATGCATGTTTTTAGCGCTGATGTTTTTAAAATGTCCTGTGGGCATGAGGCCTAAACGCTCGCTTTTTAAAAAAAACAAAAAACAAACATGCTATACTTACCTCCTCTGTGCAGTTGGATTTGCACAGAGCAGCCCCAATCCTCCTCTTCTCCGGTCCCTCTTCTGCTTTCCTGGCCTCTCCCTCCTATCGAGTGCCCCCTCAGCCAGCAGCTCTCTATGGGGGCACCCAAGCCAAGTCAGAGCTCCGTGTATCCATTCAGACACAGAGCCCTGACCTGGCTCTGCCCCCTCTCTCCCCTGATTGGCTGACAGACTTTGATTGACAGCCACGGGAGCCAATAGCGCCACTGCTGTGTCTCAGCCAATCAGGAGGAGTGTACTGAATGGCTGAGGGGATCGTGGACATTGCTGCAGAGAGAAGGGGCTCAGGTAAGTGGTTAGGGGTTGCTGGGGAGGCTGCTACGCACAGAAGGTTTTTTTTTTTATTTTAATGCATAGAATGCATTAAGGTTTAAAAAAAACCTTCTGTCTTTACAACTCTTTTCATTCAAAAACAAATGAAATACTCAAAACCCTCTCAGTCTGCCTTCCAACCAGAGAGGGATCTTCCCTTAGACTTGGTGTAGTATACAGACCTCCAGGACAAACTGAAGATCATGATAACTTGTTGAGCGATGAGATAACTCAAATGGCAATGCAGGGCGAGGTTTTGCTTATGGGTTATTTCAACATGCCTGACATTTACTGGTATTCTTAAACTACTATGCACTAAACACTGAATAGGGTTCCTCTAAAACAATTAGTAAAAAGCCCAACCTGAGGTGATCATATTCTAGACCTAGTACTGACAAATGGGGATCTGTTTGATATTGAGGTGGGAGAAAATTTGAGTTCTAGTGATCATCAATGTCTTTGGTTTAAAACAAGAACTGAAAATTCATATACAAAAAGTTTTAGATTTCAAAAGGGCACATTTTGCTGAAATGGGGACATTTCTAAAATATGAATTGAAAGGTTGGAGTAAAACAAAAGGAGCAAGTACAAACATATTATCAGTGCTGCCAAAGCACAGAAAGAGGAGGACATTGCTAAATCTATTAAGAAAGGAGATAAAACATTTTTAGGTACATGAGTTTAACATCGGTTGTAGTCAAGTTAAAGAAAAGAAGGATCATTGATCACTTAAAAGTACACAACTCAGCATGGCTTTACCGAGGGCAGATCATGTCAGACTAATCTTATGGAATTTTTTGACTATATTACCAAGGTTTTGGGCCAGGGTGGTGCTCTGGACAAAGCCTATCTTGATTTCAGTAAGGCATTTGATACAGTTCCATATAATGATCTAATACAAAAGTTGTACAAGCTGAGACTTAACCCTTGGATATGCAATTGGCTAAAGGATAGATACCAGAGAGTGGTTGTAAATGGGGTTCACTCGGAACAGAGACCAGTCACTAGTGGGGTACCACAAGGCTCTGTACTGGGTCCTGTTTTATTTAATCTATACGTGATATAACTAAAGGTTTGCTGGGAAAGGTATGTCTTTTTGCTGATGACACAAAGGTGTTTAATAGGGTCCATACCCCTGGAGGAATCTGTAACATGGAACATGATTTGGCATTGCTGGAAGATTGGTCAAAGCAGTGGAAATTGCAGTTCAATGTTTTTACATGTAAAATAATGCACCTAGGGAAAAAGAATCCCTTGGGAGAGTGTTAGCCAGCACTACAGAAGAAAAAGTGTTGGAGGTACTTATTTCAGATGGTTGCAAAATGAGCAAATCATGTGACCAGGCAGTGGGAAAAATGAATAGAATTCTAGGATTGACCACTAGAGGGATCACCTGCAGGAGGAAGGAGGTTCTGATTCCTCTATATAGATCTTTAGTGAGACCTCACTTAGAATACTGTGTCCAGTTCTGGAGACCTCACTTACAAAAAGAGATTGGTAAGACAGAACGAGTCCAGAGACGGATAACAAAAATGGTGAAAGGTTTGGGGATGAAACATATCAGGAGAGACCTACAGGAACGTAATATGTACAGTCTGGAAGAAAGAAGAGAAAGGGGAGACATGATTGAAAACTTTAAATACATCAAGGGAGTGAATAAGGTTCAGGAGGGCAGTTTTTTCAATATGAAACCAAAATCAAGAACACAGAGACATGACCTCATACTAACTGGAGGAAAGTTCAAAAGTACTTCTAGAAAATATTATTTTACTGAAAGGGTAGTTGATGCTTGGAATAAACTTCCAGCAGAGGTAGTGAGCCAGTCAATAGTAAATGGCTTTCATACATGCTTAAGACTTTTCTATGTTCCTACGAGCAGAAATTTCTGGTGGTGATCTATTATTAATCATAACTTCACACACTTTTATGGTGGTAGAGAACAACACAATATATGAATTATTGATATTCACAGAAGACATTTTTGGATTTTTTTGAGCTAAACACTTGATCACTTGAGATATAAGGTATATAGTTTGTTCATATATATATATATATATATATATATATATATATATATATATACAGTATCTCACAAAAGTGAGTACACCCCTCTTGTTTTTGTATATCTTATTATATCTTTTCATGTGACAACACTGAAGAAATGACACTTTGCTACAATGTAGTAGTAGTAGTGAGTGTACAGCTTGTATAAAAGTGTAAATTTTCTGTCCCCCCAATAACTCAACCAGAAATTTCTGGTGGTGATCTATTATTAATCATAACTTCACACACTTTTATGGTGGTAGGGAACAACACAATATATGAATTATTGATATTCACAGAAGACATTTTTGGATTTTTTTGAGCTAAACACTTGATCACTTGAGATATAAGGTATATAGTTTGTTCATATATATATATATATATATACAGTATCTCACAAAAGTGAGTACACCCCTCTTGTTTTTGTATATCTTATTATATCTTTTCATGTGACAACACTGAAGAAATGACACTTTGCTACAATGTAGTAGTAGTAGTGAGTGTACAGCTTGTATAAAAGTGTAAATTTTCTGTCCCCCCAATAACTCAACACACAGCAATTAATGTCTAAACCTATGGCAAAAAAGTGAGTACACCCCTAAGTGAAAATGTCTAAATTGGGCCCAAAGTGTCAATATTTTGTGTGGCCACCATTATTTTCCAGCATTGCCTTAACCCTCTTGGGCATGGAGTTCATCAGAGCTTCACAGGGTGCCACTGGAGTCCTCTTCCACTCCTCCATGAGGACATGCCGATCTTAGCGACCTTGTGCTCATCCGCCTTCCGTTTGAAAATGCCCCACAGATGCTCAATAGGGTTTAGATCTGGAGACATGCTTGGTCAGTCCATCACCTTTACACTCAGCTTCTTTAGCAAGGCAGTGGTTGTCTTGGAGGTGTGTTTGGGGTTGTTATCATTTTGGAATACTGCCCTGCGGCTCAATCTTCGAAGCGAGGGGATCATACTCTGCTTCAGTATGTCACAGTACATGTTGGCATTCATGGTTCCCTCAATGAACTGTAGCTCCCCAGTGCCGGCAGCACTCCTGCAGCCCCAGACCATGACACTCCTACCACCATGCTTGACTGTAGGCAAGACACACTTGTCTTTGTACTCCTCACCGCTTGACACCATCTGAACCAAATAAGTTTATCTTGGTCTCATCAGACAACAGGACATGGTTCTAGTAATCAATTTCCTTAGTCTCCATCTCTTCAGCAAACTGTTTGTGCGTCTTCTTGTGCATTATCTTTAGAAGAGGCTTCCTTCTGGGACGACAGCCATGCAGACCAATTTGATGCAGTATGTGGCGTATGGTCTGAGGACTGACAGGCTGACCCCCCCCCAAATCCAAATTACAATGGCGACTGGTGTTGTTTAGAAGCCCCTCTGTGTCCATGAAAACAACCTTAAAGCGGAGTTCCACCCATGTAAAAGTCAGCAGCTACAAAAAGTGTAGCTGCTGACTTTTAATAATCAGACACTCACCTCCCCTCGGCAGCGCCGGCATCATAAGTGTGGGCATCTGGCTTTGTGGGCACTCGTGACTGGTTGCGCCTTGTGACTGGTCGGTGTATCTTCTGAGACCTGTCACATGTTCCAGAATATCGCCGAGAGGCAGGGGGGAAGGTGGACTTCCTTTCCTGAGCCACGGCACCAGGGGAGGAAGTGGACCTGGGACCCTGTGAAAACAGGGTCCCTGGTCACCCCCCCAAAAAAAGACATGCCAATTGTGGCATGTCGGGGGGTCGCCTTCCATTAAAGCGGAAGTTCCACTTTAGGGTGGAACTCCGCTTTAACATGGAAGGGGTGGACTTCAATGATCAGTTGATGGCACCGCACTTAATTGCCCGTAGAGGCAGACGTTGGTATAAAAAAGTGTCTGTATATCTATTTCAATTGGCTCTGCTGAACGCTTATGTGGTATACAAAGCGTCAGGACAAACTGGATCCTTTCTAAAATTCCAGTAAGAGATCATCATAGTCCTTCTGTTTCCAGATGGTGCTGTGCCTCAACTTCCCAATGCAAATACAGTGAGCCGGCTGCATGAGAGGCATTTTTCAGATGTCCTCCCTGGTACCCTACCCAACGAGCACCCCAAAGAAGATGTTGTGTCTGTAGAAAACGCGGATATAGGCATGACACCTGCTATTATTGTCCCTCCTGTTCTGACCAACCTGGTCTCTGCATCAGTAAATGTTTCCGTCGCTACCACACACTAGTGGAGTATTAGTGTAGGGTACAGCACAGCACAGTCCTAGGACACACATACACAGGGTCTCAAAAGATATGATAGCCATTGCATTTTTAAAGACCCTAAGCTGGAATGGTTATAGTTGAAAAAAAAGTGCAAAAAAAAAAAAGAAAAGAGAAAAAAAAGAAAAATAAAAGAGCCAAAAATAGTTGTTGTTTTATTGTTCTCTCTCTATTGTTACTGTATTTTATGCTTAACTGTAATGTTTTATTGAAACTGTGTTTATCGTTTTGGTTTCCAGGTATGTCCTACTGTTATACTGTAATGTTACTTTGTTTTATTGTTAACCATTATTTGCTTTGTAGGTACGCCATTCAGCTGCAGCACTGATTTATTTATTTTGACAGCAACAGGGTTTGCTCCCACGATACGTAAATCAGTGACTCCAGTGCTGTAGTAGGTGATTTCACCACCACGGTTTAAAAAAAGAACATATACTGTATGCCAAAGCAGAGGGGCAGGGGTGGACATGAGGGGCGGATTGCCCCTATGCTTCGACATATATTTTTAGAACGGTGCATGTATGCCCATCATTAGAAGTAGGTGGATGCAGGGCGGTATTCTAATAGTGAGCATACCACCGATTATGCCCAACAAGGACCAGCGACCTACTGGTATGCTGCTGGACTTTGAGTGGTTATACCGGAATGATGCCTGCAGGTTTAGGTATCATCTTCGTATCGTTCTTTTCAGCCCGCGGTTGGCTTTCATGTAAAAGCAATCCTACCGGCTCATTAGCCACTAGACTGCTTTTACAAGCAGTGGGAGGGAACATCTCCCTCCCCTCCTGCCGTCTTCCATGGTTTTCTCGGGCTCTCCTGCCCCATTGGGGAACCCTAGAATGCAGCCGGTGGTTCCACCAGCTGACCATAGAGCTGATCGGAGACCAGAATGGCTCCAATCATCTCTATGGCCTAAAAAACCGGAAGCTACGAGCATTTCATGACTTCGGTTTCACCGGATATAAACAGCGCCATTGGGAAATTGTGGTGTGGTCAGATGCTATATGGGCTGAGGATAGATCTAGAGAGACGCCAAATTTTTCAAAAAAGAGTACCTGTCACTACATATTGCTGTCACAGGGGATATTTACATTCCCTGTGATAACAATACAACAAAAAAACAATGAACAGGACAGTGTAACAATTAAATAAAAAGCAAAAAGAATAATTTAAAAAAAAAAAATGAAAGCTCCCTTGTCCCCCCTGTGCACACGCAAAAAGGTGAATGCAAGCATTGGTCTTGTGTCGTATGTAAGCAGCAATTGCACCATGCATGAGAGGTATCACCACAAATGTCAGATCGAGGGAAGTAATTCTAGCAGTAGACTTCCTCTGTAAATCTAAAGTGCTAACCTGTAAAGGCTTTTAAAAATGTACATAGTTTGTCACCACTGCGTGGGTGTGTGTAATTTAAAGCATGTCATGTATGGTATCTATGTACTCGGCATAAGATCATCTTTTTATATTTTACCAAACATTTGAGCAATATAGTGTGTTTTGTGCATTAAAAATCAAAAAAGTGTTTTTTTCCCAAAAAGTTGCATTTGAAAAATCGCTGCGCAAATACTTTGTGAAAAAAAAATGCACCACCCTCCATTTTAATCTGTAGAGCCTCTGGTTTAAAAAAATATATGATGTTTGGGGGTTCAAAGTAATTTTCTAGCAAAAAAAAATATTTTTTCATGTAAACAAAAAGTATCATAAAGGAATTGGTGGTTCAAGTGGTTAGAAGAGTGTGTGATGTGTGGCATAAGCTGGGCATAAAATGCCAGGACAGTTCTAACCCCCCCCCCCAAATTACCCCATTTTGGTAAGTAGACACCCAAGCTATTTGCTGAGAGGCATGTTGAGTCCATGCAATATTTTATATTTTGCCACATTTTCGGGAAAATTATATATATTTTTTCTTACACAATGTTGTCACTAAATTAGATATTGCTCACACATGGCATGGTTATATGTCAAATTACACCCCAAAATACATTCTACCGCTTCTCCTGAGTACAGGGATACCACATGTGTGAGACTTTTTGGGAGCCAACTGC
>BLSH010040507.1:46816-63264 GCA_018402905.1 Glandirana rugosa
GAGTAAACAATCCTACGCCAAGATAGGACCCTGTAAGAACAAGGTTTTCTGCAACAGAAGATGTAGTACACTCCTCCATCAAACTTTGCCTCTTACCTTTCCTCTGTTTCAGTCCTGAAACCTACATCAATGTGTTTAGCATGTAATATTTAGGTGGGTGTCATATGCTTCCAACCCCTATGCCACTACTGGACTATGTAATCTCTAAAAATCTCCCCCTGTACCTCCAGATGGGATCAAATTATCAACATAACTACTTTTATCAGCTGGCGTGAGTTGTCTTTTTTTTTTCTTTTTTAGATAACATTAAAAAGAGTACCTGTAGTTCAGATCATTACCCTCATCCTCCCAGCATGCTTCATGGTTTTCTTGGATATTGTCAGCATGTTTATACATATTGAGTCTGGACAAAGGCTTGGCTTTAAAATAACCCTTGTACTTGGATTTGCTGTGCTCCTTTTGATCCTAAACGACATGCTGCCAAAATCTGACACTGCTCCAGTATTAGGTGAGTTGTTTTAACATTTACCTTCCAATTCACATAATTAGAATCAAACAATATGATACAGTGCCTTGAAAAAGTATTCATACCCCTTGACATGTTCCACATTATTTCATGTTACAACCAAAAACGTAAATGTATTTTATTGGGATTTTATGTGATAGACCTATACAAAGTGGCACATAATTGTGAAATGGATGGAAAATGATAAAGGGTTTTCAATTTTTATTACAAATAAATATCTGAAAAGTGTGGCATGCATTTGTATTCAGCCCCCTTTACTCCGATACCCCTAACTAAAATTTTGTGAAACCAATTGCCTTCAGAAGTCACCTAATTAGTAAATAGAGTCCACCTGTGCGTAATTTAATCTCCGTATAAATACAGCTGTTCTGTGAAGACCTCTTAAGGCCTCTACACATGGTCCAATTATCAGCCAAAAATCTTTGTACGACAACCTGTCGTCCGATAATCTGGCCCTTGGTATGCTCCATTCGACAGCCGATTTTCAATTATCATCCAACAAAAGCTGGATGAGCCGACTAGAAAATTTTTGTCTGCCGACAAGGCTTCGTCCGATTTTTCTCGTCTGTACAGAAGTTGGACAAACAAAAGTTGAAAGTACAAACACACATGTTCGGAACCCAGGAACGACCCGGAAGTGTTTGGTCGTGTAAACCTGCGTTCGTAATTCACAATTCACATTCAACTGAACTTCCTCTTTATACGCTTGTAGCATGTCACTGCATTCGCCTTTGTCGACCGATAATTTTACTACCGTCAGTATGCTAGACAAAATCACAGACAGCCGACAAAGAAGTTTAAAACAGGGTTAGGTTATAAACAAAATATCCCAAGCTTTGAACTTCTCACAGAACACTGTTCAATCCATCATCCGAAAATGGAAAGAGTATGGCACTGCAAACCTACCAAGACATGGCCGTCCAACGAAACTGACAAGCCGGGCAAGGAGAGCATTAATCATAGAAGCAGCCAGGAGGCCCATGGTAACTCCAGATTCTCCCACAGTTTAGGTGGGAGAATCTGTCCCCAGGACAAACTATGAGTTGTGCACTCCACAAATCTGACCTTTATGGAAGAGTGGCAAGAAGAAAGCCATTGTTGAAAAAAAGCTAGAAGAAGTCCCGTTTGCAGTTTGCGGGAAGCCATGTGGGGGACACAGCAAACCTGTGGAAGAAGGTGCTCTGTTCAGATGAGACCAAATTTGAACTTTTTGGCCTAAGAACAAAACGCTATATGGCGGAAAAGTAACACTGCACATCACCCTGAACACACAGTCCCCATTGCGAAACATGGTGGCGGCAGCATCATGTTGTGGAGATGCTTTTCTTCAGGAGGGACAGGAAGCTGGTCAGAGTTGATGGGAAGATAAATGGAGCCAAATACAGGGCAATCTTGGAAGAAAACTTCCAGCAGGACAACAGCCTTAAACATTCAGTCAGAGATACAATGGAATGGTTTAGATCAAAGCATATTCATGTGTTAGAATGGCCCAGTCAAAGTCCAGACCTAAATCCAATTGAGAAGACTTGAAAATTGCTGTCCACAGACACTCTCCATCCAATCTGACAGAGCTTCAGCTATTCTGCAAAGAAGAATGGGCAAAAATGTCCTCTCTAGATGTGCAAAGCTGGTAGAGACCTCCCCAAAAAGACGTGCAGCTGTAATTACAGATACATTCTACAAAGCATTGACTCTGGAGGCTGAATACAAATGCACGCCACATTTTTTTTTTTTTTTTTTTATATTTATAATTGAGTTTATTTAAAGCCCCATTCTGGGTTTAAACATTTTTTTTTATAAGATTTTATTGGGTTTTCAAGAAGAACAAGTACAGAGGTATTTCAAGCACAAGATAGGGAACTGTGTCAGTATCTGCTGTACATAATAACCAAAAAACATAGGACGGTTAAACATTTGAGAAGTCAGATTATTGCCCCTTAGGTTACCCTTGGGGCATAAGCTATGTTTAAGTGTGGTAACAGAAAGCCAACATTGTTGGAGAAGACCCCCCACTGCAATACCTTGTCGGCTGACAGACCGAACTGGGGGATGGGGGGAATTAGTTTGTCGTATCCGTCAGTATAGATTACCTCGGTCGCTTGTCAAGGCACGAGTGTCCGAGACTCAGATTGTAAGGCCTATTGATTTGGGCAGTATCCAATGTGAAGTTTGGGGCTAGCGATGCGGGTGAGATGCAAGGGATCATCCTTGCTCTCCTATGAGCATATGTAGTGTTCGTTAGTGGAGGGATAACTGGGATAACTGGCGGAGGGAGGTGGGGGGATGTTGAGATAAGTGATATTGTTCAGGCTAGCAGACCAGCTGGTAGCCTTTAAGGGGATCTTCAGTTTGGGGAGGTCGACCATGTAGGTGGGGAGAGGCGCGGACACTGTGGGGGGGGGGTGGCCCAGTAGGGTGGTAAGAGGGGGGGTGAGGTGGGCTTTGGAGGAGCAATGACGTGGTATCTCACAGGGATAACAATGGAGTGCTCTACTGTAAGGCCAAGGGGCGGAGAGAGTCAATCCAGGGGGGGCGATAGCCTCCAACAACCCTGGGATCCCATCCCTCGAGCCCTGTGGCCTTCATGGCACGCCACATTTTTCACATATTTATTAGTATAACATTTTGAAACCCATTTATCATTTCCCTTCCACTTCACAATTATGTGCCACTTTGTTGTTAGTCCATCACATAAAATCCCTAAAAAATGAATTTACGTTTTTGGTTGTAACATGACATGACATGTGGAAAATACTTTTTCAAGGCACTGTATATTCTGTTTTTTCTTAATAGTATGCTCCTATCTGGTAAGCTACCATGTATTATTCTTAGATGGTTATTACTTGTATCTCACATAATGTACAAGGTTTTTTTTGCTTGAATAAATGCAAAAAAGCATTTTTGCACTAAGAGATTAGGAGCTAAAATTATCTTTCTGCAGGAAGCCCACTTTATTTCACCCAACCATCTGAAGTTCTTTCATATGCCTTTAAAAGGCTTTACCCTTCCATGTGTAAAGGGGTAGCCGTTTTCATTCACAGCTCCCTTTCCTTGGGGGTATGTTTTTAGGCATCCTGAAAGCAGATATCTAATTCCTAAAGGCATGATTGAGGGCCAAGAACTCACTACTGCAAGTGTTTATGGCCCTAATAACGCACAGGCATCCTTCATTTCCTCCTTTTTTGCTGCATTAGAACTTTTTCATTCACCACACATGTACATTGGCGGGGACTTTAATCTACTCACGCATCCATGACTAGACAGAAGCAGACCAACTCCTTTCTCCAAAGTGTTCCCTTAATCGCTGACTAAATCGATTCATGTAATTCAATGAATTGATTCTGAATTACAGAGGGTGGTGATGACCATCACAAATAGCTGTGAAGATTTCAAAAGTCTTGCTGTTGACTACTCGCCTTCCAACTCTGACTATCCTACAAAATATTAACTTTTATCCAAAGTCTGTCACCACTGCTTACCTTACTGAACTTTAATCATCACACTGCAATTCTGGAACATTTTTCCTTGGTGCACTTTTTTACTTCAGGAGATCTACCAAATGTCAGATGGGTGATGACATAACCTATAACCAACTGCAAACACATGTGGCTTAGGATTCTTCCTTTGAGAAGGCTTTATTCATTTGGATACAGTGACTCAATCTTTTTTGGTGCTAGCTATGAAAGTGTTATCCTTAATGGCTCTGCATAACTTTAAACCGTTTTTTACTCCTTAGTCACCTAATTCCCATACTTTATTCAATTTTTTACAATTAATTTTTGGCCACTGTGGCATATTTAAGAGAGTATTTCATCTAACTTATGAGGGGCTTTAATTGCATCACTATTCTTGTTAGTGTCCTGGTGAATCAACATTAGTCACCCTCTAGATCAGGGATATGCAATTAGCGGACCTCCAGATGTTGCAGAACTACAAATCCCATGAGGCATAGCAAGACTGACAGCCACAAGCATGACACCCAGAGGCAGAGGCATGCTGGGACTTGTAGTTTTGCAACAGCTGGAGGTCCGCTAATTGCATATCCCTGCTCTAGATGATGGAGTAGGGGTGGTGTCATGTGGGTGTGTTCTTCTGACAACTTTGTCATGTTTTTAACGTGTAGGTATAGGGATACTGTATTTCTTTTGCAATTCACATTGTTTGATACCAATAAAACCAATATTAATTTCTAAAGCCACATGTGCCTCTCTTTAGCAGCTACTGTATGTTTGGAGCCCCACTCTCCCTAGCTTGGTTTCCCCATTTTTTTCTAATACTTAGAGGCCGTCTTATTAGCATTGCTGCAGCAAGAAATAAGGAATGATGGCATAACATATTTACTTTCACAAAAGATTTAGAGGAATTATCTAGAGCTCAAGTTGACAACCCCTTACCCTCAAGTCTCACATTGATTACTCAGAAGAGGTTGGAGCTAGATACTACCTTGGTCGAAAGCCAGATTTTTTTCTCCATAGCAATACATCCTCTTCCATGTTTGCACGAAAATGGAATCATTCTTTACACCCACCCCATGTGTACAAACTTAATAATTTTGCTAGTAATATGCAACAGTTTCCCTACCTCTTCCCTCCAACATACCGATCCCCTCCACTCTCAATTTCTGATTTTTTTTATCTGGTGTCTAAATTTTCGGAAATGGCTCAGTGGAACGTTAAAAATGCTCTTATGTGGGCTTCCTCCATAGCTTACAATACTGTAACACCTCTTAATATTTTGGTAGCCACTCGCTTCAGCTTTGATCCCTGTATAAATTCAAATTTTGTCTAGCCTCTCCTATTTCCCCAGGACCTCCTTTTTTAATGACCCTGCTTTTATAGCTGCATGCTCTTTCCCGGGAGCTTTCTCGTGGTGGCACCTAAATGATATAACCACACTTTCTTTGCTTCAGGCAGGATCAGAATTTGCCTCATTTGATCACTTTCTCAATTACAAAAACACCCCGGGGGGGAACTATTTTGTTATTTACAAATTAGACATTTTTATGCTCCTTACACAATAGCTACAACCTCGCTACCAACTCTACGGTATATGAAAAAATCTGCCGTGACTCTCCCAGAAGGAAAGGGTTGATATCTGATCTATATAGCTTCCTTATTGGCATCCTCTTTTCTGACTGCCTTCCATATATGAATAAATGGGATGTGGATTGTGCAATGCCCTTTACCCCAGAAGATAGGGTCATGATGCTGGATAATTTACAAAGATGCACCAAATCACTTACCATTACAGAGACACCCTTAAGCTTCTCACCAGATGGTAGTAAATTCTGACTAAACTTCATTTACTGGGGTCATCTCTGACAATAACGATAACCATGTTAGACTTTAGCAAGCAATTGAAAATGTTTTTTTCCGACACAGCCTATTTAACAGAGGATTAAAGGGAAATTGTAAGCATAGAATTATGGTAAACAATTTAAAAATACCTGTGTCTTAGACACATCTTGAACTCTCTGCCATGGGATGAACTGTAAAAGGATCCAGTATATCGGCAAAAAGGCACTTCTTAATTGTACCCAGCCCTATCCCACGATTCTTTGCCAGAAAAATGCACTCCATGCTTCAATGGGAGGAGCAATTTGCCCAACCATTCCAAGCAGCCCAATGGACATGTGATTACTCATTTATTCATTGAGCTGTGTCAATTACTAGGAAAATATGTTCCCACATACTTCCCCTGCATGCTGGAGAGAATGCAGAAATACTGGTACTTTTGTACACTTTTGATGAAGCTGCCTAACGATTTTCAAATTTTGGAAATATGTATTTTCTTTTATTTCTACAGCAATTCAGACACCCATCAAACCAGATCCTGCTATGGCACTACTGCTGCTAAATAATGAACAGTGGCCTATTGCACAACAATCTTTTATTATGCAGTGCATAATTGCCATCAGAAGATCAATCATGGTTTAGAATCAGAAAAACCCTCCTGAAAATAAATCATTCATGCACAATTTAAACATGTTTGTATTTTTTAGAGACCAAAACATAAAAAAATTGCTGACAGCCAAAAAGAAAAAAAGATTCTCTACCTCACATTGTCAAACACACTAGCCCACTAGCAGGGGCGTTGCTAGGTAGGAAAAAGACCAGGGGCTCTGGCCCGAAGAAATGCGGTACGCAAAGTGCGCCATGGCGTAAAATGGGTGGGGTCTAAATGGTATGGTGGGCATGACTTAAAAGGGCCCTGGCTTTGGGGGTGTGGCTCACGTCTGAGATGAACGAGGAATGGAGGAAGGAAGAAAGAAAGAGAGTAAAGGAGGGAAGGTGAGAGAAGGAAGGAAAGAAAGAGGGACGGAGGGACAGCAGGCCCAGATCCTACACCACAATACAATATGTGTATTCCAGAAAGTTTAACAATCAGCACATAAAGATACTCCAATCACCTGATGTTGGCGCTTCAATCATCCCGGCACCATGGTTGTTATGGTGTCAGGATGATTGAAGCGCATTATTTATATTATTACATTGTAATATAAAATAAAATAGTTCAACTCACCATAATGCAGAATCAGTGGGAGCCCCAAGTATGTCACTTGCCACTGTCGCCTGCTACCAGATGCCATCAGGTGTCCCCAGCAGAGTCCCTCGTTCCATCACAGGTGTCCCCCAGCGGAGTCCCTCCTTCCATCACAGGTGTCCCCCAGCGGAGTCCCTCCTTCCATCACAGGTGTCCCCCAGCGGAGTCCCTCATTCCATCACAGGTATCCACCAGCCAGCCAGCCACCTGAGCCTCGAGCCAAGGTACAGCCCATCCCTGGCAGGAGTCCCTCGAGGGCCACTGACAGTCTCCTCAGCACTGCATCGCCATCTTCCACCCGACTTCCCCGCTGACATGACTCAAACATATTTAAGGGCTCACTTAGTCCCCTGCCAGGCCCACCGACTGGGGATTGGCTAAGTTCTCCTAAATATGCAGGGCAACCCTCCTAACCCTCCTAACCCCCACCCTCTAATTTCTAGAACATTCTCCAAGGTTTTAGAACCAGGAGGAGGCCCCAGAGAGCTGCCTGGATGAGTCATCCAGCCCTGAACTCTAATGAACCCTGACCCAGATTCCATGGCTCAGGCTTAACCCTGAGCCAAACTATATTTTACCCACACTACCACTAATAGAACACTAGAGGTGCTACATACACTTTAACATCTGCTTGCAATTATTTTTTCTCAGACTTCTAGCTTCAGAGCTAGTTATTACTTAAAGTGTTTGTAAGGCTAGGTTCACACTATCCGACATGAAAACGGTCAGACTTTTGATCCTACTTTGCTCTGCGACAAGCGGTCCTACATCTGACCTACATTGGTCCAACTTCTGCGAATGGCATCCGAATTTGATCCCAACAATACCAGACACCTTGTGCTCTGAGGATCTTGAAGGGGAACCCCCCGCCAAAGTAAAAGAAAAACAGCATGGGGCCCCCCTCCAAGAGCTCCCCCTGCCCCAAAGCACCCATACTCCTCATGTTGAGAGCATGCTGCCTGGTAAGGTCCAGGAGGGGGGCTCTCTCTCGTCCCCACCCCCTTTCATGACCTGACACTCTGCGTGCTCGGATAACGGTCTGGTATGGATTTTAAGGGGAACCCCCATGCTGAAAAAACGGGCATAGGGTCCCCCCCACAATCCATACCAGACCGTTATCCGAGCACGCAGAGTGTCAGGCCATGAAAGGGGGTGGGGACGAGAGAGAGCCCCCCTCCTGGACCTTACCAGGCAGCATGCTCTCAACATGAGGAGTATGGGTGCTTTGGGGCAGATGGGAGCTCTGCGCCCCCCACCCCAAAGCACCTTGTCCGCATGTTAATGAGGACAAGGGCCTCTTCCCGACAACCCTTGTCGGTGGTTGTCGGAGTCTGTGGGTGGGGGGCTTATTGGAATCTGGAAGCCTCCTTTAACAAGGGGGCCCCCAGATTTCTGCCCCCCACCCTATGTGAATGAGTATGGGGTACATTGTACCCCTACCCTTTCACCTAAAAAAAAGTGTAAAAAAAAACACACTACACAGGTTTTTAAAGTATTTTACTAAATCAGCTCCACGTCTTCTCCCTCTGATTTCTTCTTCTCTCTCTGGCGTCTTCTTTCTTCTGCTCTTTTGCGGAGTCTTCTTTTGGGTCTTTTTTCCTCTGCCAGTTCTTCTCCCTCTCTCCCTTTGATCCGACTTCAATGATATTCTATGGCCTGAAGTAGGATCAAAGTCAGACAAAAGTAGTGCAGGAACCTTTTTCAAAGTTGGTCCGAGTTGTGTCGGACCAGTTAAGATGGCTCTCATAGGGAATCATTGATTTTGTGACGTAATGCGACTTGTTTACTTCACGTTTAGTTACTTCACTGGGTATACACTATATTACCAAAAGTATTGGGACACCTGCCTTTACACGCACATGAACTTTATCCTCTTCAGCCCCGGAAGGATATACCCCCTTCCTGACAAGAACACTTTTTGCGTTTCAGCACTGCGTCCCTTTAACTGACAATTGCCCAGTCGTGCGACGCTCTACCCAAACAAAATTGACGCCCTTTTTTCCCACAAATAGAGCTTTCTTTTAGTGCTATTTAATAACCTCTACGGTTTTTATTTTTTGCGTTATAAACAAAAAAAGTGACAATTTTGAAAAAAAAAAACAATATTTTTACCTTTTGCTATAATACATATCAAAAAAAAAAAAAAAAATGTATTCATCAATTTAAGCCAAAATGTATTCTACATATTTGTGGTAAAAAAAATCGCAATAGGCGTATATTGATTGGTTTGCGCAAAAGTTGCCGCGTTTACAAACTATGAGAAATAATTTATGGCGTTTTTACTAGTAATGGAGGCGATCTGCGATTTTTATTGGGACTTTGACAATGCAGTGGACAGATCAGAAACTTTTGTCACTTTTTTGGGACCAATGACATTTATACAGCGATCAGATCTAAAAATAGCCACTGACTACTGTATAAATGTCATTGGCAGGGAAGGGGTTAACCTGTAGGGGGCGATCTAGGGGTTAACTATGTTCCCTCACTGTGTTCTAACTGTATGGGGCTGGGCTGGCAGGGGCATGAGAGATCTAACTAATCCTGATCACAGGGATCAGTAGATCACTGTCATGCCACCTGACAGAACGGAGAACCGATGGGTTTACATCGGCAGTTTCCTGTTCTTCCTCTGTATTAGGCAGTCATGGGTCGCCGGTGGACATTGAGTCCGACCGCCCACCTGAGCGAATTGCCATATATAAACGGTGATTAGCACCACGCTGCCAAAGTGCAGCAGTAAATGTCGGGAAGCGGTTAATGGCACCCCAATCTTAGTCTGTAGTGTTCGCTATTTCGTTGGCCCACCCTCTGCAACTATAACTGCTTCACCTCTTCTGGGAAGGCTGTCCACAAGGCTTAGTAGTGTGTTTATGAGAATGTTTAACCATTCTTCCAGAAGGTCAGGCACTGATGTAGATGAGAAAGCTTGGCTCACAGCCTCTGCTCTAATTCATCCCAAAGGTGTTCTCATAGGTGTGCGCAGCCTATTGCATTAGGGTGCGCACCCCAAAGATCAAACACACATGCCTTTCTTTGCAGCCTCAGCTGCACAGGACATTGAATGAATGGGAAGTGCTCTGTGCTGAGAGGCTTCCTGTAGATTCACGAACTGAAGCATAGTAAACAGTTTACTATGCTTCAGTTATGAATGAACACAGTGAGTTTATTCACTGTGTTCATTTATAAAAGGAAGGGGCTAGTAAATTACACATTTACTAGCCCCTTCTCCTGCTCACCATCCTGACATATCCCCCACAGCAGCTGGGAGGAGAGGAGGGAGGCCAGCAGCACTGCGGGGCAACATGGGGGGAAACCCGGGTAGTAGGGGAAACAGCACCACACATAGTGATTAGGGTGTGCCCAAGCACACCTGGCACACCCCCTGTGCATGCCTATGGGTGTTTTATCAAGCGGATGTGAGGACTCTGTGCAGGTCAGTCAAGCTCCTCCACCCAAAACTCACTCATCCATGTCTTTATGGACCTTGTTTGTGCACTGATGCACAGTCATGTTGGAACAGAAAGTGGACGTCACCAAACTGTTCCGAAAAGTTGGGAGCATGAAATTGTCCAAGATGTCTTGCTATGCTGATGCCTTCCCTTCACTGGAACTAAGGGGCCAAGCCCAACCCTTGAAGAACAACCCCACACCATAATCTCCCCTCCACCAAATCATTTGGACCAGTGCACAAAACAAGGTCCATGCAGACATGGATGAGCGAGTTTGAGGTTGAGGAACTTGATTGGCTTGCACCTGACCTGACCTGAGTCCTGACCTCAACCTGATAGAACACCTTTGGGATGAATTAGAGAGAAGACTGGGAGCCAGGTCTTCTCATTCACACCAGTGCCTGACCTCACAAATGCACTTCTGGAAGAATGGTCAAACATTCCCATAGACACACTCCTTGTGGACATCCTTCCCAGAAGAGTTGAAGCTGTTATAGCTGCAAAGGGTGGGCCAACTTCATATTGAACCCTACGGACTAAGACTGGGGTGCCTTTAAAGTTCATGGGCATGGAAAAGCAGGCACTGTAATACTTTTGATAATATAGTATATGTAACATTTACAACTACTTTAAGTTTTTACTAAAATCAGTAATTGAATTCAGAGGCAATTATTTAAAATGATAAACAACACATACATGTACAGTATATAGCCTTACAGATACAACCAGCCCTTTGAGGGTGTAGCACCCTCTATCTAGGTAGGTGCTAGAGGTAGGATTTTTAGTGAGTGCAGGTAAATTTGGGCAGGCCTGGCTGGAGGCTTAGTCATTTTGTTTTGATCTGTGTGGGCTGGGAGTGGCCTAGAATAGCAGCTGGTGACTCACAGATAGCATCACTTCTCTGTCACCTCCCTCTTGCTTATAGAGGATTCTGGAAGAAGAGGCTGGGAGAGAGGTGGACCTGTCTGGGGTGTCTCAGGGAGCTCTGACCAATCCCCAACTAAAATTGTCAGGAGGCAGACCTCTTTGAAATACCCAGGGTCAGTCCAGCTGGGGAGGAGAGTACGGGTGGAAGAACTGGGAGATGGAGTACTAGGCTGTCAGGCCTTTTAGGGAGCCCCCCCCCCCAGCCTGGGGGATGACCTTGGGCCTGGAGCCCGAGAGTGGAAGGGACCCTCCTACAAACCACAGGGGCGTCCTGACCAGGAGCAGGAGAGGACAGTGGAGAGTACTGCCGGGCAAGTCTCCAGGAGGGATCCACCAGGTGTCGGTGAGTGACACGCAGCCTGGAACGCTAGGGAGGCATGCCGGAGCAGATTGGGGGAGAGACAATCTGGAATGGGTGTAGATCCAGTGGGGACTGTGGTGTCAGTTGGGCAGCTGCAGCCAGGAGGGCTGGCAGAGCCTGAAGAGGACTGACTGGGAGCAGTAATCCACCAAGGGCAGGTAGCATTTCTAGATTTCTAATTTTTGGCTACACCATAGGGGCCTGCAGTCCCTGTCTGAAAAAGGCATTTCTGCAAGGCCTGGCTGGAACCAGAGTCAGGCCTAACCACGTGCTAGTTGCACCTGAGGAAGTGTGTGATAGTCTGCAAGCAAGTTTCAGCTGGAGGAGACAGGAGTAGTATGTACAAGGAGTCTACATAGTTTGTCCCAACCAAAAAAAGTTCAATTCTTTTGGGCATCTCATAAATCCCAAACCCCATCCAAGTTAAATCCCCTAATAAAAATTAAAAAAAAAAACAAAGTACCCGGACTGCTCTATGACGCTTTCTGACCTGAAAGGTAATGTCATAACGTGCTAGTATGCACCGCATACTAGCACATTATATGAAACTTACTTGAAAACGAAGCTTCATTGCTGTAGGCCGTTTCCATCTCCACCTGGTTTTCCTCCACCTGGTTCACGGACCATGTTTGCGTGAGTGGCCGGAGCCACAATGATATCACTTCTGCGTGGGGGAGCTGCCGTTTATTACTAAGTAGTGAAACTAGAATCAGGGTGACAACTTTATGACCCACACCTATTTAAATAAGGCAGTTTTGGTATTTTCCCACAGTTTCACTTTAAGTTTAATGAACCATCTGCTTCTTTTAGAAGGACCTTTTTACCATGTGTTAACCTTGCAATTACAGGTATATTCTGTCTTGTCTGTATGACGATCATGATTCTCAGTATAATTGGATGTGTCACGATATCCTACATGATAATGCTCTCTGAATCTCAGACAGTTGTCCCATCTTGGGTAAAGACCTGGATCTTGAAATACTTGGCAATGCTTCTTTGCTTTAAGTCCTTAAGCAAACATGGAATAAGCATAAGTGAACCAGAGTTGGATTCAAGAACCGGTAAGTAGTGTTAGCTACATGTGGGAAAAAGTGAAGTAAAGTGGATTGAGTACATAAATTGTGTAGACCTTAACCAGTGAACAGGCTGCTGTTGTCTGAACAATATGACTTGAAGCATTCCTTCCAACTTTCTGAGATGAGAAAATCTGCCACAGAGACGTCTGACATGATTCGGCATGTTTACGGCGATGCTGCAATTAAGTGTTTTGATTGGCACGTGCACTGCAAGAGTGGAAGAACATCACTGGAAAATTACAAGAGATCAGTAAGACCTTCAAAGAACTCAACCCCCAAAAATGTGGAAACCATTGGCAACTTGATGTGAACATGCACCATGTTGCTGCCAAGTTCGTCCCCACATCACACTTATGGAGTGCTGGGCAGACTTCGACCCAGTGTTCCTTCTGCTCCTGAGTCAGCTGCCTGGGGACACCTCAAACTCAAAACACCTTGAACGACTTATTGCAGCATGGTCATAAACTTGCCTAATCATGTCAAATATCTCTGTGGCATATTTGCCCAGAATTTCACATTTGCTCTAACTTGCTGTCTGTGCTCCTTGTTCCTCTCTCCTGCACAACACTTCCACAGGTGAGGCCTGGAAGGATATTTACCAGACCTCCATATTGTCTTGTTCGGCCTAGCTAGCACATGTGATTTACCAGGTCGTCAGACCACCCTTTGAAGTCATGGGGTTGAGGTTTCCCTTGTGTAGAAAGTTAGTTTGTTGGTGCTAGGTAGCCAAGATGGAATACATCTCCCAGCCCACCTGCACACTGCCCATGACACCAGGTCCCAATCTTCTCCTGCACCTCTTCCAGACTGTCTTCCTCCCAATCTACTTTGTGCATCTTCACTTCCCTGGGCTATGTAACTCACCGACACCTGTTACTTGTAGTTCCTTACGGAGATCTCTCCCTAGGCCACTCCCCTGGGCAGAATCAAAACATTTACCTACTCTTAAACAAAAAAAAATCTATCTGTAAGCACCTACCTATGGTAGAGGGCACTACCATACCTCCCAACAGTCCCGGATTGGGTGGGACTTTCCCGAATGTATACTTTTGTCCCGCTATCCCGCTCTACAGGGGCTTTGTCCCGCATCACTTGATTATATTGTAACTTCCAGTGCAAGTGGTAGCATCAAGCACAGCCAGATTTTGGCCAGAAAACCTGCTGGGTTTGCACTCTGCAGTTGCAGCTGTCAGATTCAAGCCATGGTGTCAGGTATGAGCGGGACTGCTACTCATACCCGCCCCTCTGTCAAGCAATCTGCATATAGGGAAACAGCCTATACGTTGCTGACCGGGGGATTTTCCAGCTATGTAGTAGCCTGTACTCACAGCACGGCTTCTACAGTTACAAAGTTAAAAAAGTAACATCTCCCCCCCACTATAGCAGCCTCCCTACTCTGCACTGAGAACCAACAAATGCTAGTCTGGCTGCCTGCAGAATGATCGAGGGGAGGAGGGGGGAGAGCTGCACCGTAATCCTTATCTCCTTCCTGCTGGGTAAGGGGAGTTTTCGAGCCGAAAATGAGAAGAGTGTGCACTTAGTGCATTGAAAAGGAAACTGGAACTGTGACAGAGCTAGCTACAGAAAGGTACTTTTACATAGGGAAGATGGAAGAGCTTTGGGGAAGAGGAGGGAAGAGGAGAGGTGTTTGTGTGTGTGTGATTTGTGTGTTTTTTGTATGTGTGTGTTTTGTGTGTGTGTGTTTTTGTTTATGTGTGTGTGATTTGTGCGTGTGTGTGTTTTGTATGTGTGTGATATGTGTGTGTTTTGTATGATTGTGTGTGATTGTATTGTATGATTGTGTGTGTGTGTAGAGGTTATAGCTGAGGAGAGGTACAATAATGAGATGTGAATAGATGAATGGACTCTATACCTATCGCTCCCTTCAACCCTGCACCCTGTGCATAACTTACTCCAGAACCTACTTTCTGTTTGTAACACACTTCAGAACCGTGCACTCTGTACGTAATGTACTCCAGAACTGTGTATGGCATAACGCACTCCAGGACCATGCACTTTGTGCGTAACACACTCCAGAGCTCTGCACTCTGTGCGTAGCGCACTCCAGAACCCTGCACTCTGTGTGCAACGCACTCCAGAACCCTGCACTCTGTGTATAACGCACTCCAGAACCCTGCATTCTATGTAAGGCACTCCAAAACCCTGCACTCTGTGCATAACGCACACCAGAACCCTACACTCTGTGCCTAGCATTCTCCTGCACTTTGTAATAATGCACTGCAAAACCCTGCACCCTGTGCATAACATACTCCTGCCCTGCACTTTGTACATAGCACTCCAGAACGCACCTTCCTGTACATAATGCACTCCATAACTCCACACTCTGTATCTATCTAACACTCTCCTAATTTCTGTACCCATTAAGCCCCTCCCACTGTCAAGAGTTTGGTCACACCCACTTTTGCCGTGATACACAGTGCGCTGCCAGTCACTTCCTCTCATAAGTGTCCCTCATTCTGAAGTTGATAAGTTGGGAGGTATGCACTACACAAGGAAAAAATTGTGTCACTGCTCTCCCTGGTCACCGACCCCACTAATGTCAGTGCTATTTGACAGGAGAAGGAGCACAGACAAGGCGAGTATATAGGTGTGCATTGCATGGGCAAGGTGACAGTGTCTCTTTAAATAATATGTACACATCAGATCAAATAAGGGGCAGAGGGATTTGGTTTCTAATGAAGGACATTTGGCAGCTCTGCTGGTAGTGAGTTGGATACTGCAAGTTTTCCAGATCTGCACTACAACATTCATAGAGTATCAACCTTTGTTGTCCACTTCTTCACAGATTCTAATAATGGAATGGAAAATGCTGAAAGGAGAAACACAGCCGAAATATCCACTGAAGATAGTCATGAAGTGGAGCTACTGAGGAAGCTGTTAAATGAAATCTTAAAGATCAATGCAGATTTGACGGAGTCTAGGATCAAGCAGGAATATAAGTCAGAATGGCATGCTGCAGCACTTGTCATAGACCGCTTTATACTTATAGCCTACCTAATCATTGTAACAGTTGTGTTTGCTGTTGTAATCGCTACTTGGGTATCATAATGCACATGTACAAGGAAGGGATACCATTGCTTTCACTTCAGCTGTTTTCATGTCTTTGCACCATTACCTAAAATTAGTGTTGAGCGAACCCGGACTGTAACGTTCGGGTCCGTACCGAACTTTAGGGTGTCCGTGGCACGGACCCGGACCCGGACATTTCAAAAATCGTTCGGGTTCGGTCCGGGGTTCTGCTATTTTACTCCACGTGTTGAGAAGCTGCAGGGCAGCCAATCAACAAGCGTTTCACTGGTTTGCCCTTAGAAGCCATCACAGCCATGCCTACTAATGGCATGGCTGTGATTGGCCGGTGCATCATGTGACCCAGCCTCTTTATAAGCTGGAGTCACAGTGCTGCAGTCACATGCTCCTTGGGTTAGTATAGGGAAAGGTAGCTGACGGCGTGAGGGACAGATTTTAGCCATTTTAAGACCTGATCCTGCATCCTGAGATAGATTACTTTACTACTGCTGTCTGTGCTTTTGCTCTGAGGACAGATA
>BLSH010040507.1:72006-90602 GCA_018402905.1 Glandirana rugosa
AAAAAAAAAAAAAAAAAAAAAAGTGTAATTGGAACAGACTGATATTTAAATACAAATAGGTTTCGTACGAACTTCGGTAAATGACAACTGACAGAGTGTTGTAGACAACCATCAAATACGGTTAGTAGTTGGTGGGAAAGTGACATGACCTCAAACTAACTGGAGGGAAGTTCAAAACTAATCTTAGAAAGTATTATTTTACTGAAAGGGTGGTTGATGATTGGCATAAACTACCAACAGATGTTGTGAGACAGTCAACAGTAAATGGCTTCAAACATGCTTGGGATAAACATAAATTTATAGTCAGACAAGGTTAATGTGAAAAAAAAAATAATTAAAAAAAAGGGGAAGACTCGATGGACTACTCATTTTTTTTCTGCCGTCACTTCTCTATGTTTCTATGTAACATATTAAAATAAACAACTATATATTTTTGAAAGCATTCTTACTTTACAGCATTTCTTCATACCTGTGCAAAAAAAGGAAGAAAGGCTGGTGCCATGGAAGTCAGCTAAAACATTGTTTTATTAAGGCAGACGAACAACAGTTATGTCATGATCAAGTCCTGCTGGCTGAAACACGTTGGCTTTTTTGACTGTTGTTCACCTGCATTAATAAAATTATGTTTTAGCCGACCTCCATGGCACCAGCCTTTCTCCCTTTTTTGCATGGATTGCACATGGAGGTTTGCATAGGCTTCCCAGGCTGAGTGCTGTGTTCTTGAGGCTGGCCAGGCATTACACAGGAGGTAGTACCTTGGATGCACCTGTTACATCTCTTCACACCGGTCTAAAACTTTTGCACAGTAGTATATAACCATTTATGAAGTAAATAATCAATTAAAACAGTATCTTACTCACAGTACCACATATAAATACATCTCAACTCCTTAAACATGTGCAAAACAAACCCAAAATGAGTGGGCTAAATATTCATATAGCGTGACCTCTATAATATTCCCACGTTCACATTAGTACTGCCAGCTAATAGTAAAACAGACCCCACACTGAGCTGAAAGTGACGTCAGATACTGGCCTTGGAACCTGGATGCAATGGGGCCTTTACTATTAGTCAGCAGTACTTGCGAAATTATTCGCTGATTTTAACCACTTCAGCCCCAAAAGATTTTACCCCCTTCATGACCGGGCCATTTTTGCAAAACGGCACTGCATTACGTTAACTGACAATTGCATGGTCATGCGTCGCTGTACCCAAATAAAATTGATGTCTTTTTTTACCACAAATAGAGCTTTCTTTTGGTGGTATTTGAGCACCTCTGCAGTTTTTATTTTTTACGCTATAAACAAAAGAAGAATGACAATTTTGAAAAAAAATAACAATATTTCTTACTTTCTGCTATAAGACATTCCCAATACAAAAAATGGTAGAAAATCAAATTCCTTCATCAATTTAGGCCAATGTGTATTCTGCTACATATTTTTGGTAAAATCCCAATAAGTGTATATTGATTGGTTTGCGCAAAAGTTATATCTATAAACTATGGTGTATTTTTATGGATTTTTTATTGATTTTATTTTTTTTACTAGTAATGTCGGCGATCAGTGATTTTTAGCGGGACTGTAACATTGCAGTGGACAAATCGAACACTTTTGACACTTTTTGGAGACCAATGACACTGTCACTGTACTAATGACACTGGCAGGGAAGGGGTTAACATCAGGGGCAATCAAAGGGTTAAATGTGTCCCTGGGAGTGTTTTCTGTGTGGGAGAATGCTGTTACTGGGGGAAAACAGAGATCCGTGTTTCTGCTTAGCAAAAACACAAGATCTCCATCTTCCCCACTGGCAGAACGGCGGTCTGCCTTGTTTAGATAGGCAGACCTCCGTTCTGCCTCTCCTCAGAATGATCAGCGGGACCTGGTCACGTGCCCCAGACCCCGTGCTCGTAATCACGTGCAGGTATGTGATTTTTTTTTTAAAAGGTATTTTATTAATTTTGCACAATAACAACACTATTCCAAAGCAGGCAGTGTCTGTCATACAGGTCACAATATCATTACATGTATTGCAGTATACAGGCTTAGATATAATACAGCATACCCATTAGGAATAAAAAAAATAAATAAATAAAGAACCAAACCAAAACAAACAAAACAGCTGGTAACGAGATCCACTTTAAAAATAAGGCATTTCACCACTCATAGAAAAAAAAAAAAGAGAGCGGAGATGGTGATATGTGGACAAGTCCTCTGTTAATGAATGACACAGGCAATTGAGGAGTTCAAGGCATAGCAGGCATCTAAACTCTACACTTCTATTTCTCCTGATACCGAAGAAGTCCATTCGGACCATATTTTGTCGAACTTCTTAGTACATCCCCTAGCAACATAAGTCAACTTATACATAGGTAATGCCCGATTGACTAGTTCTATCCAGAATGGTATAGTGGGGGGTTCTGGCTTTTTCCAAAGTAGGGCAATTGCTTTTTTGGCATTGAAGAAAAGTAGTCTGATCAAAGTTTTGCGGGCAGCCCCTAATTCCTCATCCTCCATAACACCAAGGAGGCATCTAGCAGGGTTACATACATTAGGTAGCTCTAATTTCTCTTCCATAAATGAGGTGACCTGAGACCAAAAAAGGCGCACTGCGGGGCATGCCCACGTCATATGGAAAAAATCTCCCCGGCCAGCATGACATCTGGTACATTCGGGGGAGTCCATTCTCCCCATCCTGCACAAGCGGGTAGGTGTGTAATATATTCTTTGCAAATAGTTCATTTGTGTGAGCTTATCTCCTGCGGCTATAACTGCCGTTACTCGATTACCCAGGACCTCCTCCCAAGTGTCATCCTGTTATTCTGGTACATCATTCTGCCATTGTATTTTAAGCTTATCCAGTCTGGGGGAAGATAGGGATATCAGCTGTAGATAATACTTGGACATCAACTTAGAATGGTCTGCCTCATAGAGTAAGGCTTAAAGCACCGAGGGCTGAAGTCGCACCCCCCTCGGCCCAAATTGAGCATTCACTGCGTGCCATAGCTGAAGATATGCGAAGAAATCAGTGCCAAATTCAGCCCTGAGCGCTTCAAATGATTTAAATAATCCCTCTGAGAAAAGTAGATGTGCATACTTTAGGCCCACCCTGGCCCACATCCACACATCAGGCAGTTGAGCGAGCTCGCCAAGTCGCCATTAAACCATAGAGGGGCATTGGACAACAAAGCAAGAGGAGAGGCCCTTAACTACTTATTGCATATGTGGAAGATTTTATATGCCAGTTTCAATATCTCCGCCCCCTTAGTTGGGTAGGGGCCATTTCGATAGAGAAGGTTAATTACGCCTCATATGAGGACATAACCGCCGCTTGAGCCCTCACTGATGCATTATTAATACCTGGGAAAAAACAGCCATGTATATGTGTTAATTGGGCAGCCCAGAAGTATGCCTGAAGGTTGGGGAGAGCCAGTCTGTGCACTGGCAGTTGGAGTGTCCCCAAGGAGATCCTAGGGGGGCGAGATGCCCAGAGGAAGGAGGAGATCAATGTGTTTATTTCAGTGAAGATCTTTTTAATTATGTATACCAGGGAGTGCCAAAAGATATATAGAAATCTGGGCAGGAAAATCATTTTAAACAAATGAATCCTCCCGAGGAGGTTTAGTGGGAGGTTACTCCAGGTAGCGAAACAATTCTTCAGCCTACGGATCATTGTGTGAAGATTATTATTCAGGTAAGATTGGAGGGAAAGTTGTATTTCAATACCTAGGTACCTACATTTATAGACCACTTGGAGTGGTATTTGGGGAGGGAGTACAGGTTTAAATAAGGGGTCTATAGGAAAAGTACTTGATTTGCTCCAGTTAACCTTAAACCCCGAAAAATCTCCAAACTGCACTATAATTTGTAAAGCTCTGTTTAGAGAGTCTACAGGGTCTGACAGATAGAGGAGCATATCATCCACACATTTAATTGTATCAGTCTGTCTGAGAAGGGCCGCAAGGGGTTCAATGTTGATGGCAAATATGAGGGGGGACAAAGGGCACCCCTGCCTAGTGCCACGGAACATCGGAAAGGGCTCGGTGATAGAGTTATATACCCTGAGGCGTGCCATAGGGCTCGTATAAAGCAGTCTAACCAATGCCAGGAACGTGGGGCCAAACCCAAATCATTTAAGAGTCTCAAATAGATATACCCACTCAATAGAATCAAACGCTTTATGCATATCAAGTGACACCACTCCCTGGTATCCGGTTCCGGCCCCACCTTCTGTAAATTTGTAAAAAGCCAATGTAAGTTAATGGCCGTAGAACGGCCTGGGATAAAGCCTATTTGATTAGCATTAATAAGATGACCTAGTTAAGTCTCCGAGTGAGGACTTTGGCTAAAATTTTTGCATCTATGTTTATCAAAGATATGGGCCTGTATGATTTGCAATACCTGAGATCCTTATATGGCTTTGGGATTAAGACTATTAACACCTCAGTAAGTGATGGAGGTAAAGTTCCCGTGTCACACGCTGCCCTGTATACATCTTGGAGCTTAGGAGAGAGGTACTCAGTGTATGCCCTGTACCACTCAATTGGATACCCATCTAGGCCCAGCGTCTTATTTGATTGGAAGGAGGCAATGGCAGCATCAATCTCCTCTACAGACAGCGGACGTTCCAAGTTCTCCTCCTCTGCAGAGGAGAGGGCAGGTAACTGAATTGTGTTGAGGTATGCCTCCAGTTCAGATTGATCATACTTCACTCTGGAGGCATATAGATGTGTGTAAAAGTCCAAAAATGCCTTGGTAATGTCCTCTGGAGCCGTTTTAAGTACCTCAAACTGATCTATGATACAGGGTATAGATGTGGGCGGAAGGTCAATTTTAGCGAGATAAGGGAGACATTTGCTATTTTTGTCTCCAAATTTGAACAACCTCTGCCTCTGATACAGCAGCTTTTTCTGAGTCTTTTCCACCAGTACCAGATCAAGCTGCCGCATCGAGTCCCTCCACAGTTGGTAGTTGGCCGAGGTGGGATTCTTAACATATTCCATTTCCCCCGCAGTTACCGAATCTTCATGCGTGGCCACCTTCCAAGCTCTGTCATCCCTGAGATGTTTAATCACTCCCGCTATAGAGCCCTGAGGGAGGCTTTCAAAGCATCCCATGCTTTACCCAAGGCAATACTCTCTGTATGTGCCATCCAGTAGGCACATATGTCTTTTGCCGTGGCCATAAAAAAGGGCTCCTCCTTCAGCCACAAAGTCTCCACAGGGTGTAGCCTTGCCTGGAGGGCAATACACTGAGTTGAATAAGTAGCAAGAGTGATCTGAAATAGCTCTGGGAAGGTAAGATACTTCCACCACCTTAGGAAGGACATCAGCGGACACAAGCCCCATATCTATCCGAGAGAGGGACTGGTACTCGGAGAATAACAAGAGTATTCCCTCACTTGCGGCTATTTAGAGCACCAGCAGTCCACCAAATTATAATTACGTATGGATGCAGCTAATGGGGATTGTGTCCCAATCTCAGCTTGAAGTCTATCCAAATGAGGAGAAAGTATTGCATTAAAGTCTCCCACAATAAGCAACAGACCCTCCGCCACCTGTAACACCTTGGCCATTACCATGTCCCATAGGGCAATCGTGAATGGGGGAGCTACATAGAGTGCTACAAATGTATAGGGATGATTACTGATATTGAGGATTGCTATAACATACCGGCCAAATGGGTCTGTTAGCACAGTGGTGATGGAGCAACAGAGTGACTTAGCTATGAGTATAGATACCCCCTGGTGTAATTTGAATACGTGGAGTGTAGGGTGTGTGCCACAACCACTTTCTTAAGCGCCATTACCTTGGACCCCACCAGATGCGTCTCCTGTAGAAATATTAAATGGGGCTTGTCTTCATCACATAATTAAATATCAGGGACCAGTTCAAACCTCTTAACATTCCAGGATAAAACATTCAACAGTTGTGCAGCCAGAGTAATAGGAGAGCAGTATATCAGTATATAATCCCCTTAACCTTAGTGATTACCCGAAGCTTAGCCGGATACATCATGCTGTATGGTAAGAGCTTATCTCTCAGTCTCTTCTTGATTCCTTGAAAAGCAGCTCTCTGAGAAATCCGGAAAGATTGTTATGATATTATTGTTGAAACGCAGATCCGGCAGATTGCGAGCTTTCTTTAAAGCAGCACCTCTATCCCTAAAATGGAGGATTTTTGCAAGGAGTGCACGTTGGGCAGCACCCGTTCAATGGCAAAGAGGGGAGAGTCCCCCTGGGTGCCACGTGCAGACTCACCGGAGCTGTTACCCGCCGGGTCCTGCCAGGCGGATGAGTCTTCCTCCCATGCAGGAGACGACTGAGGCCGCGGTGCGGTCCATGGTGGTAGGCCGCAGGCACCATCTTGAGCCTCGTGTGCATAACGGGCCAGCTTCTCCGCGGGGGTTACCGCACTGTCCTTCCCGTACTTCACCATCTCCAGAGTATTCCCGTGGGAGAGGGCCTCTCATCGGGTATCTGCTGCTTTAACGGCGTTGAACAAGGAGGATAATGCTTAGGATGATAGGCTGGAGACGGAGCTCAGAGGAGAAGCTGCTTACATGCACGCAGCTGGACATGACCCCCCCCCAGGTATGTGATTTTACACAGGAGGGCCGCCCTGCCGCAGTATATCTGCGTGGGGCAGTCTTAGGGCTGGTTTACACTGCTGCGTGCGGCCAGATCAGATGTGATTCGCATCACACTGCAGTGTGAATCACATGTGATCTCTATGCAATGCGATCTCGACCATACAGATAGTATGGCTAAAATTGCATTGCATTTGGAATAAACTTACACAGGACCCTTTTTTCCGCAGCAGAATTGGATTTCATGGGTGTTCACAACCATGCAATCCGATTCCTGTGCAAGTTTGCAGTTCGCATTGTGATATGCGTACTGATTTTTGAGGGTCATTAATTTTCTATTGACACTACCCGCAGTTCGCATAGGGCAGTGTGAACTGCCACCGGGAGACATGGGATGCGGGAATTTGCAGAGTTCTCGCATTGCAGCAGTGTGAACTGGACCTTAAAGTGGTTAAAGCAGAACTAAACCCATCTATATAACACTTTTACAAAACAGTTACATTCCGCCACGTGACTCTCAACCCAACTGTCAAACCATCAAATGGCTGGAGTCATAACTGATCACATGTGCAGCATCATGTCAGCTGCAGATCAAACAGGCTAAGATGGTGTAGCCAAGTTCCCCCCTGGTTGCTGGGGTCCACCTGTCACTCTGCCTTCAATCACATACTTCCTTTCATTCGGAGTCACAGAACAGGTGGTACTTTGTTTTTTAGTTGTTTATTAGGGGATAAAACTTGGGGTGATTGTGGGATGCCCAATAGATCAAAGTTAACGGGACCTCCTATATACACTTCTGTATATACACTCTTCCTTCTCTCCAGCACAAACTTGCTTCAATTCTCACTTATTCTCCAGGTTCCTCTTTCCATGTTTCACATGGACACAGACTGCAATGCATTTCTAGAGGCAGTGATTGTTTATTTGTGAACTGAGCATGTCATTGACAAAGCACCAACCAGCTCTGGCCAGATTGTGGGTGAAGGGTCACTGATGCAAAGGAGGTTTCATCATCAGAGAGTGAAATCTCCTCCTATATAAACACTGTGGAAGCCCTGGCTCTTTGCAGTTTATCACCTGATTGCAATATACAGATGGAAAAAGGTATATAGCATCAGTATTTTGATATAAAAAGAAGATTTAGAAGCTGTGTGCACTGTGGGGGGAGGATGAATTGTTTTTATATTGCTGGGTTTAGTAACACTGTAAGGAGGCCTGCCCCCTGCCAATCAAGGTTCCTTAACATACTTCGGAAAGCCTCACCTCCTCTTTCCATCCCCCCTTCATTCTGAAGAGAGGGAGAGGAGTAACCAAGTGATGTTCCTTCCTGCAGTCTTTAGCTCTTCCTGGGCCATTCCCTTGCCCAAATCAAAACAATCATGCCTGCACTTCTGTCAGGCCTGAATAAATTAGCATCTCCTAGCAAAAATCTATCACCAAGGGGGGTTATAAACCTCCCAGCTGAACAACACAGAGCACTCTGTAATGCAATTCTTTTTCCTGTCAGATCTGTCAGTGAGGGGTTAGATCCCACTGACAGAAGCAGTAGAAGGGAAGAAAGAACAAAAAAAAACAAAGGAAGGTTAGTCTTCTGTTTAAAGTCCCTGATGGGAAAGGTCCCTCCCTGGACAAAAGGCTCTTCAAAGTTTAGCAAACCGGTACAAGCCTCACCCAAGTGTCCTCCATCAGAAAATTTCTCCATTGGGCACGGGGTGGCAGGCTGGCTTGTTCCTGAAAAGTCAGATAATAAGAACAAAATCACGCTGTACTTTCCAATAGTCCTTGTGATAGGTATATACTTAAACTGGCTCCACACAGTCCTTCTGTAAGCATAGACCTCCTTCTTCTGTCTCCCTGGAGATGGAGTAACTTTGGGTCAGCCGACTCACTTTAACTACTAGCACCCTATCTCCATAGATTGATCTCCCGATCTGCCACTACTTTTTTATATCCAGGAACAACATATTCACTGACCCTCTCTGTGACATGCAGGAAGTCCCAAACAAGGTCATCTTCCCATTCCTCCCTTGAATTCTTCACGATGGCCATTGTTGGAGGTGGGACATATGGGAAGTCCAGGCCCACTCCAAGGCTAACCCCCGTTATACTTCCCTCTAAAACCTAGACAGTCTCTGCAGCTCTTTGCGGTTTTTCTCTTCCGGGAAGGATATTCGTAGCCGGTGATCTCATCACCCATTGTTGGTAGGTGGGTGCCCTGGTCTGGGTGGTGGATGGCCTGCATATGAACAGCTGCTGTACATGGATCAGGGCTCCTGCAGTGGGTTCAGGTGTCACTGTGGGTTCTGGCTCTGTTATAAGAGGGGTACCCTGGGTGCTTGACTCCCTGGTCCCCCACTCCTCTTCCTCCTTTGAGCTTGACCCCGGAGATGACCACTCTACCAGCTCTTCTAATGACCCAAACTCATGCTGCCATCTGGAAGAGCCCAGGTCTAAGGTCCGGTTCTCACCTTCCCCATCCAGCTCACCTGAGACGGCATCTCTCCCTGGCAGCGGCTTCTCTTCGGATGGTGATAACAAGGGACTCAGGACCAACCGGCACATCAGGGGCTTTAACTGATTCCTACGTTGCAGTACTTACAGGTATCAGGTCCCTGGCCAGGTCAGAGACTTCCGCTGCCTCTTCTCCCATGTCCTCTGTATTCACGGGGGAGTTTCCAGGCCGCAACTCTACCCTGCCTTTAGGTAGTGATTTCAGGCCACTCCGACCTTCCGGGACTTTCGCGGCTGTGGACGACAAATCCCGGAGTGCAGGTCCATGGTGTAATAGTGTGGCACCTGTGGTACAGACACTAGCCGGGTCAATGGCTCGTCACAATGGCCACACTGTGCCCATGCTCTGCCCCCTCGATCACTCCCAGGGCAAGTCCCCCGCAAGGCTCCAGTCGCACCCCAGTATCGACTAGGGTCCCGCTCCACCCATGTCAGTGCTGGGACAGAACAACCACCTTCCACCATCTTCCTCCTCGTGGTGTCTGCCTCCAGCCCAGGAACTTTTGTCTCCTCTAGGGCGTGGCACTGCCCCTCCCTGCCAGACATGCTGGCGCCCAAGGATTTGATAGACTGGTCTACTTCTGGTCACGCTGCTGTAACCCCTTGCGTGAAGGATGGAAACTTGTAGACATGCTGACATAAGCAGAACTTGTCCAGACATGTTTAGATGGCCTCTGACCTTTCTGGTGGTTGCCGGTAGTACATAGTTAGTCAGGTTGAAAAAAGACACAAGTCCATCCAGTTCAACCAAAAATAACTTTAGTAACAGTAACTTTAGTAACCCTTGTCCTCCTGAACACTTTTAACACAGTTTCGCCTGCAGGCACCCATGGGCTCACCCTGGGCAACAGAAGACAGTTACGGGCACATTTTACTGTTTAAAGCAGGAGTTTGGAGCATAAGTTCAAGTGGCTCAGCATTTGCAGAACACTGGGTGCATTTGTAATCCAGTACAGTATGTCCAGGCCTCTCAGGGCGCTGGACATATTTGTAATCCATGGGCGCGGTCGCCCTCCGTGGTTTCCACTGGTGATAACGCATGTTACAAGTCACTAAATTGCAGGATAAAGACATTCAAGTGTTCGCCCCAGCGCCGGTTGGAGGAACTGGGTAGGTGAGAGCAGCAATTAGCGGCAGCTCCCTCCGGTTGCTATGAACAATGGTACACTTGCAAGAACTTTTGTTGTTTAGCAGGCAAACACACAAGTCCTTCCTCGGGTTCAATCCACACTAATGGTAGAACAAATACAGTTCCTTGGCCCAGTTCTCTTGCAGTTTCTAGGAGTAAAGGCTAGCAGCTTTACAGGTAAATCCCAGATGTTGCCCCAATTGTAGCCAAGTTCCCCCTTAAGGGGTGGCTGGTTGCTGTTGTCCACCTGTCACTCTGCCCTCAATCACATGTTTCCTTTCATCCGGAGTCACGAAACACGGCTGTACTTTGTTATTTTGTTGTTTAGTAGGAGATAAAACTTGGATGGGGTAGGGGTAATTGTGGGATGCCCAAAAGATCAAAGTTAACGGGACCCCCTATATACACTTCCGTATATACACTCTCCCTTCTCTCCAGTACAAACTTGCTTCAATTCTCACTTATTCTCCAGGTTGCTCTCTCCTGCTCTTCGCACTTGGTTCCTGCCTAGCTAGCACATGGTGAGGCCTGTGCTTCTGTTATCAGGGCCTCCAGACCGTCCATTGCAGGCAGGGGCCACGGGCCCCCAGGGTGTAGCAAGGTATGGTTGCGCTAGCTAGGGTTGATGGACTACAGATCCCAGCCCATCCTCTTCCAGGCCACCTCAGCCATCCTGACTGCTCTGGCCTACTCCACTGCCCAGTGACACCACTACCCTGACTGACTCCTGTAACCTTCTCAGACTGTCCGCTGTATCCTCCCAGCCTGCTCCGGTCTAATCCTTCCAGCTCCCAGATTGTGTCACTCACCGACACCGGTGGATCCTTTAAAGAGCCCTTTTCCCTGTAGCCTGTTGCTCTCCTGCTCCTTGATCAGAACTCCCTTGTGTGTTGTAAGAGGGGTTCTTTCCACTTTCCGAGCCTCCAGGCCCAAGGTCCCCCCCCCCTCAGACTGGGGACTCCCTCAGGACATTTGCTACATCTCCAGCTCTTCCACCCGACACTCTCTTTCCTCCACTGGACAGACCACAGTATTTAAGGAGGCCTACCCCCTGCCAATCCAGGTAGGGGATTGGTCAGGGCTCCCTAACATACTTCAGATCATTCTGAAGAGAGGGGGAGGAGTAACCAAGGGGTGTGTCTTCCTGCAGTCTCTAGCTCTTCCTGCGCCACGCCCCTGCCCAAATCAAAACAATCAGGCCTGCACTTCTGTCAGGCTTAAATTAATTTGCCTGTCCTAGCAAAAATCTATCACCAAAGCACCTATCTACAATGGGGGCGCTACAATGGCATCTTACTTGGCTGTAAACAATAGGAGGGTTTAGTTCTGCTTTAAATGTGAGTGCATAATTGTATTACCTAATAAAGTGGTTTTAAACCATATTACACTATCAAATAAGTGCTTTGTGGTATGGAACCATTCCATACTGTTAGCCAAGAAAAGTGGTTTATCTTGAGGATCATTGCCTGACTAACACAGAGAAGGAATCTCTGACAGTCACAACTGACAGTACCCAGGTCCCTCCATCTCACTGTTTCCATTGTAGGTACTGAAGAGCTGCAAAAACAGAAAGTTGTTAGTATAGTTTTTTACACGCTGGCACCTTTGTTCTAGACAAGGACACTAATGTAATATATTCAGATGAAAGCAACACCCGTTCCAAGCTACTTATTTCCTCCAGCCTGTGTGCAAGACCATTGATGGGTGCAGGATCTGCTGCATGGATCTGTAGAAGGAAGTCACTGGATGGCCGCTCTCCAAATAATTAAATATTTCTTGTTAATGATGATAAAATCCATACAGTCACAAAGGCATCATACAAATCAGGCTGACGCGTTTAACGTCTCACAGGGGCGCTTAGTCATAGCCAAATGTGTATTATACAACCAAAAAGGCGCTTATAAGGGGATTTTCTGAGGAGTCCCATTTGCTGGTCAATTTGGATTAATTAATTGATTGGGCACAGCAAGGTTAGATCCATCTCAACAAGCAGCAAGTGATTGCAGCATCAAGATAAAAAACCGTGAATAAAAACAACTGTGTACATCTTACACAAATGATTGCATGACAAAACAGATATATACATGGTGACAAGTATAGGCATATCCATATGTACATATATATTTTTGTTTGTTAACGCAATGTTCACTGAATAACATCTGATTGCATGCACATGCAATGTGCCTGTTGGCGTTCGCCATACCATACATTATAAGATTTTGATTGGAAAGAAACAAACTGATGTTTCAAAAAAATTGTTTCGTAATCACATTGCATGATGATCAAAAGTCTATTTAAAAGAAGTAAATATGTACATGGGGAGGTTTACTAGGCGTGGGAAATGATCCTGAAAAGAAAACAATAACCCTCCTATAATCTTGACAATATGTTCAGACATAGCAGTAGCTGTCTATAGAGGTATAAAATATATTAAACAAATATATTAAGGGTTAACCACTTTGTCAATACTTGAACAAAGAAAGGGGGGAGAGGGATAGAGCAGAAAATCTTGGAGATCTATGTATTAAACATCGATACCTGACTAGGGTTGCCACATCATCCCTTTAATCCAGGACACATATGAATTACACAGGTTCTGAGGCTAATTTAATGTACAGGGTGGGCCATTTATATGGATACACCTTAATAAAATGGGAATGGTTGGTGATATTAACTTCCTGTTTGTGGCACATTAGTATATGTGAGGGGGGAAACTTTTCAAGATGGGTGGTGACCATGGCGGCCATTTTGAAGTCGGCCATTTTGAATCCAACTTTTGTGTTTTTTAATAGGACACGTCAAACTTATTGGGAATTTCACAAGAAAAACAATGGTGTGCTTGGTTTTAACGTAACTTTATTCTTTCATGAGTTATTTACAAGTTTCTGACCACTTATAAAATGTGTTCAATGTGCTGCCCATTGTGTTGGATTGTCAATGCAACCCTCTTCTCCCACTCTTCACACACTGATAGCAACACTGCAGGAGAAATGCTAGCACAGGCTTCCAGTATCCGTAGTTTCAGGTGCTGCACATCTCATATCTTCGCAGCATATGTGTTTTTTATGTTTTTTATGGTCAGTAAAAACCAATACCGGGTGAGCTGCTCCTTCCAAGAGGTACCGCCTTTCCTCCAAAGCCGAGTTGATGGCCAGCAATTCCCTATCACCGACATAATAGTTCCAGCAAGATGGTGCACCACCACATTATGGGTGTCAGGTCCGAGCATTCCTAGATGAACAGTTTCCTGGAAAGTGGATTGGTCGTCGTGGGCCAGTTGAATGGCCCCCAAGGTCTCCCGATCTGACCCCCTTAGAATTTTATCGTTGGGGTCATCTAAAGGCAATTGTCTATGCTGTGAAGATACAAGATGGGCAGCAACTGAAACTACGGATACTGGAAGCCTGTGCTAGCATTTCTCCTGCGGTGTTGCTATCAGTGTGTGAAGAGTGGGAGAAGAGGGTTGCATTGACAATCCAACACAATGGGCAGCACATTGAACACATTTTATAAGTGGTCAGAAACTTGTAAATAACTCATGAAAGAATAAAGTTACGTTAAAACCAAGCACACCATTGTTTTTCTTGTGAAATTCCAAATAAGTTTGATGTGTCACATGACCCTCTTCCTATTGAAAAAACAAAAGTTGGATTCAAAATGGCCGACTTCAAAATGGCCGCCATGGTCACCACCCATCTTGAAAAGTTTCCCCCCTCACATATACTAATGTGCCACAAACAGGAAGTTAATATCACCAACCATTCCCATTTTATTAAGGTGTATCCATATAAATGGCCCACCCTGTAGATAAGGCACCAAGTGAAATTTAATTACCACCTTATTCAGCCACAGAACCTGTGTAATTAGTATGTGTCCTGGATTAAAGGGATGATGTGGCAACCCTATACCTGACCTACCCGACATACTCTCCAAGTAGTTAAATCAATCTCCAGGTCAGATAACAACACCAAAAATCCAATCTCTGAGCCCTAAATCTTAGCTCCAATAAAAGTGTGTTCACATAAGTTTGTAAGCACTGGGACTGTTTAAAGGGCAAGGCATGAACATAGACACTGCTGCACATCGTATCCCACTCAAAGCCATACACCTAAGATAAAAACCGCATGTACAGGGTGTATATGGGGTATTCGTACTGCAGTGTCTTGTGCTCGGTTCAAAGAGGGACAGCATATATGGATAGTATAGAGTGAAAGTCAAAAACATAAATAAAAATGCAAATAAAAATGAAAAATAGAGAATGAAAAATAGAAATATGCATCTTTACTTTTGTTCTAGTACCCACACTTAAAAATTCTCTCACCAATATATAACTAGTGTGACAGCAGGCAGGTAAAATCGTCTGGTTGCGTTCAGGATGGCAGGTACATTTGCCCCAGGTTTAAAATATATATACGGACTTTTACCACTAGGGGGAAGTGCTGGGAGTTTTGCAGGGGTAGAGGTAATGAGCCAGCTGAGTTGAGCTGGCTCATTAAGGCCTTTACTAAAGCTACCAGCAGGCCTAGCTAGGGGAGTTGCTCCACCCTGGAACCAGTTTCTGTGTCAATAGACTGGGGAGTTTTTACACCAAGATCTGTGCGGTAAGGCCAAGCCTGTGTGGCTCCTCATAATACTAGAGAGATAGGTGCTAGGTATAGCAGAAGGCTGTACCTAGCTGACAGACAGGGAAACCTACATGTGTAGTCAGTGGCCAAGGGGTGTAAGGACTGTCAGACGAATGTATTGGAGATGCAGACAAGACCCTGAGAGTCTGGATATGAAACAACGATACTTGACCTGCACGACGTACTCTATCTGATTGAATCTAGGGGGAAGGATCTAGATTTATTCCAAAATCTGGTGAAAAAAGATCTCATCCGGCTTGCTCAAGGTAGTCAAAATAAGCTTAAAAATGACAATTTAACAAGGGAAGAACGGGCAGCCTTGAAAGATATTAGCCAGGATGATACCATAGTTGTCAGGAATGCTGGTAAAGGGGGATCGGTGGTTATCTTCGATTCTAGCATGTATAAAGATGAGGCACTGACACAGTTATCTGATACCTCTACTTACATCAAGCTTAAAGGAGACCCCACCCCCGCATACAGAAAGGAGCTGTTAGCCCTTTTAGATAGAGTGGTGGCTATACGGCTTTTCTCCCTGAAAGAACGGGATATGTTTATTCCGGACTTTCCTGTAATGCCCATATTTCACCATCTTCCAAAATTACATAAAGGCCTTGATCTACTCACTGGCAGACCCATTGTCGCTAGCATTGGGATGCTGAACAAACGTTTGGGCCAGTGGGTGAACCAACAACTGCAGCCCTTGGTAAGGGATATAAAGCAGTTGTTGACCATCTTAGATACATTTAAATGGAAAGGACATTACAAATGGTTGAGCTTTGACGTATCTAGTCTGTATTCTTCTATTCCCAACTCGTTAGGTCTTAAAGCAGTGTCCTTCTTTTTGTCCAAATCAAGTTGCTTCTCTCCACACCTCCAGGAGTTCGTTCTCATGAGCTTGGATTATCTATTAACACACAATTATTTTATGTTTGATGGGGAGTATTACCTCCAAAGATGCGAGGCCTCGATGGGAGCTAAGTTCTCCCCCTCCCTGGCTAACCTCTACATGGGGTGGTGGGAGAGGTCCTGCATCTTTGGATGTGATAGTCCCCGCAGACAGGATACTTTTCTTTATTTTCACTATATAGATGATCTGTTGTTTGTAGCTGATGGGAGTGTTGACCTGGAGGGCTGGCTGGAATTTTTAAATGACAATGACCTTAGTCTCCACTTTACAGGCAGGTCTAGTTGTAAATCTATGGAATTTTTGGATGTTCTGCTTTCTAATGATGGTGAGAAGTTTGTTACTGGTCTATATAGAAAACCATCTGCTGGCAACACCCTTCTGAGAGCAGATTCTAATAATCCGGGTCATACTATTAAGGGGGTACCTGTAGGGCAATTCCTGAGGATTAGACAAATTTACACTAAGGATTTTGACTATGAAAAGGAAGCAGATGCCACGGCCAACAGAAATGCTGAGAGAGGCTATTCTGCCTCTGTCATACATAGGGCTCGTCACATTGCTGACAGCACCCCTCGCAGCAATCTGTTAAAAGACAAAACTCCTCATAACACCACAACAATGAATGCTTTCCATTCTACCGCACCACCAGTTTTTTCTACCCCATTTAATTTGGAGTACAACAGAGTCAGAAACATCATTAATAGATATTTACGTATTCTATTCAATGATCCTGTATACGCCAATATTTTATCAAGGCTATTAACATCGTTTCTGGAAGAGCACCCATTGTTGTAAGATATTTGTCACCTAGTCTATTTGTCAGTCAGAAACCTTGTGCACACTGGTTGCAATTTAGAGGCACATTTAGATGTGGAATGAATGGTTGTACATATTGCCAATATATTTTAAAAGGAGACAAAATTGTCTCCTCTTCCACCAATAAATCCTACAACATTGCATCTTTCATCAATTGCAACACTAGAAACAGTGTTTATGTCACCACATTCACTATCTGTAAGTTACAGTATGTAGGGCGTACCAAACGAAGATTAACGGATCGATTGTATGACCATTTACGGGACATCGATAAATATCATGGCACCAATATAGCTAGACATTGGAATATACACCACAACCAAGATATGTCTAGTTTATCTATTCAGGGCATAGATAAAATTATCACACCCACAAGAGGGGAGACAAGTTCAGACTCGGGGACTAGGGGACTGCGTTTATTCTCTTTATCCTTCTTTGTATTTTTACTTTTATTTTTATTTCCACCTTGAATTTTGATCTGTCAATATCTTGATTTATGAGACTCGCTTTTCATTCCATGTGGTTGAACGTAATTTGAGAGCATGTTTGACCCCAGATTCAATATATGATCCAATTTGTGTTTTTGATATGCAGCCTGTGAATTTACTAGTGCATTATATCCACACATAAGGCTGCAAAAATCACAACATGGCTACGCTTATTTTTGTTTTTATTTTCGCAATGTTGGATCATTGAATATGCAGGGTCTGTCTTGGGTATAGAGTTTGGTATGGACATCCAGGTTTAGTGTTCATGCACCAACCCCTATATTGTCTTCAAATCCTTTATCCTCTCTTTGGTGTAGATCATACTACCCATTGCTCTTTGCCACATACTGGCAAGAATTTCTAATATAAACATAACAACTTATTTTATTTTTTATTCTACATTACTCACATGTGTTGTCCCTCATTGAATTGAATTGAACATAAGACACAGCTTTGTGAATATCTCATGTGCATCCTGCACAGATGATCTTTATCTCAGGTGTGTGGCCCCACGTGGGGAATGATGTGCAGTGATGTCTATGTTCATGTTATGCCCCCAGATGGGCTCTAATATATCTAAATGCATGTACATGCACCTTCATTGGGGTTGGGGTTTAAGATTCAGGTTTTGGGCTTTCAATGCTGATTTTGACCTGGCACGGACTTCACCCCTCTAGAGTACGCCGTGCAGGTCAAGTATTGTTGTTTCATATCCAGACTCTCAGGGTCTTGTCTTCATCTCCGATACATTTGTCTGACAGTCCTTACACCCCTACTGACATTCATTGCCAGTTTGCACATACTGTCAAAACCATAAGCAAGTTTTGGTCTTTCCTTCTAGGACCACCCTCCACATTTAATAAACCCACCTTTTTTATGTGGATTACATTACCCATTGTTCCTAGTGATGTATTGGTGAGAGCCTTAAGTGTGGGTACTAGAACAAAAGTAAAGATGCATATTTCTATTTTTCATTCTCTATTTTTCATTTTTATTTGCATTTTTATATTTGTTTTTGACTTTCACTCTATACTATCCACATATGCTGTCCCTCTTTGAACCGAACACAAGACACCGCAGTACGAATACCCCATATACACCCTGTACATACGATTCTTATCTTAGGTGTATGGCTTTGAGTGGGATACAATGTGCAGCAGTGTCTATGTTCATGTCTTGCCCTTTAAACAGTCCCAGTGCATACAGCCTTATGTGAACACACTTTTATTGGAGCTGAGATTTAGGGTTCAGAGATTGGATTTTTGGTGTTGTTATCTGACCTGGAGATCAATTTGACTATTTGGAGAGTATGTCGGGTAGGGTAGGTATCGATTTTTAATACATAGCTCTCCCGGATTTTCTGCTCTATCCCTCCCCCCCCTTTTTTTGTTTGAGTAATGGGAAAGTATTTAACCCTTAATATATTTGTTTAATAGATTTTCTACCTCTATAGACAGCTACTGCTGTGTCTGAATATATTGTCAAGATTAAAGGCGGGTTATTGTTTTCTTTTTAGGATTATTTCCCACGCCG
>BLSH010040507.1:90612-104609 GCA_018402905.1 Glandirana rugosa
GTGTCCCCCCCCCCCCCCCCCCATGTAACATCTTTACTTCTTTTAAATAGAGTTTTGATCACCATGCAATGTGATTACAAAACAACTTTTTTGAAACATCAATTTGTTTATTTCCAATCCAAATCTTATAATGTATGGTATGGCAAATGCCAACAGGCACATTGCATGTGCATGCAATCAGATGTTATTCAGTGAACATTGCTTTAACAAACAAAAATATATGTGTACATATGGATATGCCTATACTTGTCACCATGTATATATCTGTTTTGTCATGCAATCATTTATGTAAGATGTACACATTTGTTTTTATTCACAGTTTTGTATTTTGATGCTGCAATCACTTGCTGCTTGTTGAGATGGATCTAAGCTTGCTGTGTCCAATAAATTAATTAATCCAAATTGACCAGCAAATAGGACTCCTCAGAAAAGCCCTTTATAAGCTTCTTTTTGGTTGTATAACACACATTTGGCTATGACTTAGCGTCCCTGTGAGATGCGAAACGTGTGAGCCATGTGTTTTCACCGGATTTGTATGATGCCTTTGTGACTGTATGGATTTTATCATCATTTGCAATAAAGATCTAATTATTTGGCGTGTGGCCATCCAGTGACTTCCTTCTAATGTATAATATTGTCCAGTCGTCATTCCCTTCTTCCTCTCTGTCCACAAGTTCTCTGTACTTCATGGATTATACTCTAATGGCACCAGGTGAGACTTGCTTTTTGAAGCACAGTGGTTCCTGGTATCTATAGAGACTCGAGCATGCTACTTCAATAAAGCTCCTATATGGACTCCAACATTTCCATGTGTAGCCAGGAGCTAGGTATACACACTCCCAACAACGGAAAGACGTTTCTGTCATTTAACTTAATGCATCTGTTTCCCCCTAGTGTTTCAGTTTGCTGATCTGTGACTCTAATAATGACAAGAGAGGAGGAGGTTTTCTGGGAGAAGAGGTGCCTCATTGAAGAGACTATTTAAGCAGAGGCTTTTGGGCCTAACGCACTCTCTCTGGACTGGCGCAGATCTGTAATCAGGGGAATCTGTTGTTGAAAGTGGTGGAGTCGTTGCCTGCTTTCACAGACTCATCAAATTAGATACCCTTCAGGACTTCAGTGAGCAGCCTGAGAGATCTGCCCTGCAGCAAGTGGGGCCTGTTCCTGATCCCTATACCCCGCATGGGCGATAGATCACAGTGAGAGGCGGTGGAGGCGATCCCGGGAGCCAGGGACCAGAGTGATCATCATCTCCACCATCATAATCCTTATCCTCATCATCATCATCAGTGGCGGACACAGCATCCGCATCCTCTGTTCCTGTGTGGTGAGTGGGTGAAAGCCCATCCTGACAGACATTGTGCATAGATAGCCTGATTCTTCATATCTGTTAGCATAACTACTATTAGGAAAGGCCTATTCAGTAACTTTGGGAGCGGAAGCTAAAACAAGCATTTATGCTTCATATTGAGTTTTTGCTACTTGTAGTTCCACGGATTTAAGCCAGTGATCACTGTGAAGCTTTCATTGTTCTGCTGCAGAAGGAGTGCTTTATACAAATATATTACACTTCCTTGGAATTTGTTTGTTATATCAGCCTTTGTTTGGTATATACCATTTAATCTACAAAAGATAGCTGAAGATCAATTGAACAATCAAGCAAGGAACATTGAACTACAACTGCTTTTCATTCTCTCCCCGCTTAGAGAGCTTATACTACTTTGCCAGAGTTGTTGTACAGCTGCATTCACCAAAGAACTCTCTCTTTCAGAGCAGGTTTAATATTGCTGCATTTACTGTTTGCTGGTGTTATACCTGTTTATCTATGGTAGGCTAGTGTTATACCTGTTTATCTACTGTTTGCTGGTGTCATGTGAGTGAGCAGTAGAGAGAGGTTTGACATTTCAGGAGTCATTCCCCTGCTCTCCTGTGCTCCACTCCCATGCATGGTAGATAGATATACTTACATTTGGTTGAATCTACAGGGCCATAATTGATATACTTCATCATTTACTGGTGTGTAACACTTGTCCAATTGTGAGAATTATTTGATGTGTCTAACTTTACCCTTTTGAGCCAAAGTTCTTCATATAATGTATTCTTTGAGTAAACATTTCTGATTTACCTCAAATTTGTGTATCCTATTACTGTGTCTTTATCAAAAGGGGAACTAACACTATGAGTAAACCCAGTTTGTCAGAGGTGACAGAGGACTTGCAGAGTCAGGGAAACCAGAGGGGAATGGAATTATCTTGCGACCTTCAAGAGGGCAGCGCTACACGTCTTGACGCTTTTTAGTGTGGACTTGTAGTTTCCCATTCACAGAGGACTGTGAATGAATAAATGGCATGGCCTTTAACTACTATTTTTACTAAGTGCTGGATTTTATCTTCTTGTGGCTAATTTAAAATGTCATCTCTTACAATAACTATAGATGCAGTAAAGTACAATGCAGATGGGTTAATTTACTAAAGACAAATAGCCTGTTCACTTTGCAATGCAATTTGCCCCAGAGTTTAGTGAATGTAGTGATGTTTCACTTTACAAAGAACACCCAATCATGTGCAGGGCAAATTTAGAAAAAGTGGCTATTTTGCTTGCCCTTGATTGGCTAATGGGAGGCAATAGAGCTTCATCTTTTTCACTATGCTCTGGAGCAAACTGCAACTTCACTTGCAAAATGAACAGCATGAGGTTGTTTTACTAAAGTCAAATAAGCAGTTAACTGCAAACGTTGCACTTGCAAAGGAATTTGCCCCAGAGCTTAGTAAATGAGGTGAAGCTTTAATGACTTCTATCATCCGTGTGCAAGCAAAAATGACCTAATTTTCATGTTCTTTTACATGTGGCTAGGTATTCTCTGCAAAGTGATACTTCGCCACATTCACTAAACTCTGGGAAAACTTCCCTTGCAAAGTGAACAGCCTCTTTGCCTTTAGACATCACCACACACACACATTTTGTGAGCGAGTTGTTAGCCAGCCAAAATCAACCATGTGTTAGATGATCAGTCAGAAAATAAGGGAATATGACAGACAATAGCTAACAGCCATGTTACCAGCATTTGCTCGTAGGCAGCTAGAGGTCCTCTTTAAAGGTTTATCCTACTGGTGGAGTGTCTTTTTATGGGAGCCCCTATATAAAGGTGGGTAGAGATAGTACAGAAAGAAGAGACAGCCCTGGGACAGAGACCTGCAAGGGAGTATGAGGGCTGATGTGTCCCCTTGTTCTCCCTTAGAGGAGGGATGGATAGAATGTTGTGGAGATTCATTTAACAGAACTAGAGAGGGAGTACTATCCTCAAACCAAGTGTCACAATTTTCCAGAATGCTAATGCTACTATTGGATGCTGAACTTACGCCAGGCTTGATTTGGAATTTATTGACGCCATTATCTGGACTGTTCTGTTTTGCTGTCTTATGCAAGTAAAGACATTTTTTTGCAATCAAGAGCCTCTGTGTCATGATCTGATGGAGTAAGGTACTGTGTATAGCCAATACCTGGGGAGTGAAAAGAGCCATGTATTTTACTGGTGCAAGCTTGGCCGACACTGGAGTGGGTGGTAATGTATTAAAAGAAGTCCCCCCCCTAACAGTAAGAGAGATCCCCCTCCTGGACCCCAAGTGGTTGTCTAGATTTCTGGAGCTTTTGTCTCAACCACGTGTCATATAGGCCAACAAATGAGTTGTCCTGGCAGGAAGGGGTTACAAGTGAAGTGACCAGGAGGATGGAAAGAGGAGGTCTAGGACTGACATCTGTGCATGTTGCAGTATGTGATTTGAGCTGAGCAATCATGTATGCCCTGCAGCTTGTATAATGCAATATATAGGCGGAGCCCAGCTGTGCATGCTGTCCACGGGAAGTCAGCTGGGTCACCCCTTACATCAGGGGTGGCGAACAAGTTAGACACAAAGAGCCAAAATTTTAAACTGTGAGAGTCAGAGAGCCACACCACGCAGTGACCTGCCAAAACAGACAAACACTCACACAAAAACACATAATTAAAACCATATTATTCACCATAACACTTTATTCCCTTTACAAAACAACAATGTGTTTATTTCAAAGTAAGTGTCCACCCTCAACACACACATCTTCCCATTCTTCCAAAAATGTCCTGTATTCATCTTCATATTTTTGTTTCGCTTCGCATTTTGCCATTTTGACGACGATGGTAACATCCTGCATGCGTATGTTTACTTAATTTCCCGGCATAGACGTAACCCGCGGAGATGATGGGCGGTCCCTTACGTCAGAAGCAGCATAACAAAATCCAATCTGCCAAAGGGCCGGTTCACACTGGAGCGGCGCGATGTGGCGCTCGAGGCGATCTCAAGGCGGCTTGCGAGGAGACTTCTATCATAGAAGTCAATGCAAGCCGCCTGAGATCGCCCTGAGAGAAACATGAAACTTGGCATATATGATAAGAGGCAAAGAGCCGCATTCATTATGGCCGGGAGCCGCGTGCGGCTCGAGAGCCGCGTGTTCGCCACCCCTGCCTTACATGCTGAAAAGACATTCCCCAGTGAATAGGATCTAAGAGTGCTGGCATCATATCCACTAAAGATGTGGATGGGTAGGATCTACAGGATACTCCCTGGCGATGTCTCTACAAGGCTCCCTGCGAGGCTCTACAAGAGGCATGTCATTAACCTATTGGACAATTTAATTGTAGCCATGTGCTCCCTTGAGAGTGGATTGTAGTAGTGGTTCACCTGATAGCTGACCTCAATCGCACCATATATCACACATCCAGAGACACTGACCCGACTGGTTCTTGTTTTTTTTGTTTTCTTTGGGGGAAATAACTTGGATAGGGATAAGGGGTAACTGTGGGATGCACAATGAATTATAGTGGTGAGGCCTACCCTGTTTTAGCAGGACCTCAGGAACACCCACTACAGGCCAGGGATCACTGGCCCTTGAATGTGCAGCAAAGTACTTCAGTGCTAACCGGGCCTTTGATGGACTACAACTCCCAGCCCATCCTCTTCCAGGTCCCATCAACCTGCTCTCTGGTAGTGACTCTCCTTTCCCTTGAATGGCTCCCACAGACTGTCCACCATTCCTCTCCCAGCCTGCTCCAGCACTTTCTCTTCCAGTCCCAGGGACTGTCACTCACCGCACCGGTGGTTACTTTAAAGTCTCTCACTCCTCGTGTAGTTCCTCTGCTGTTCTCCTGTCCCTCCAGTGCGGCTCCAGGAATCACTCTCCTTCCTGGCTACACCCGAACTCCCAGGCCCCAAGGACATCCTCCCCAGACTGGGGCCACCTCCTGGGTCGGGGCCTGCACCACATGGCCTCTGCTACATCTCCAGACTTCCACCCGACACCACTCCTCCCAGATTGAGCTGACTCTGAGTATTCAAGGAGGCCTGCCCCCCGCCAACCCTTCTTGGGGATTGGTCAGGGCTCCTTAGAACACTCCAGATGGCTCCACCCACCTCCCAGCTTTCTGACCAGAAAATCTTCTCCAGGTTTCTAGAAAGAAGTGGGAGATTCTGGTCACCTCATCTGTTAAATCCACCCAATCCTCCCTGAGCTTCTCCTCCCATCCCAGATTAAAACATTTAGACCTGCGCACCACAGTCAGGCCTGACTAAATTTTCCTCTCCTAGCCAAAAACCCTGCTAGAAAACGCACCTATGCTATGAGGGCGCTTCATAATTTTAAAGTGTAGGAAGATTTATCATAATAAATGTAGCAATACCCCTGAAGGAGCTGCTTATTACATTTATATTTGTCCCGGGCCTCTGCCTCTCAACCCCAAATAACTGTCCCAACCCCTCTGACACAGCTAGCAATAGTGTACTTGCATTGTACAGTAAGGCAGACACAATTGGAGTAAACAGAAGGTTTGTTTACTGGTAGACTTTCCACGTTCAAACAAACCACACACTGAGATTCAAATGACAGAAAAATAGTAAACATACAATGGTATAAATAAGGACTCAAATATGCACTTCAAATTAATACAGGCAGTCAGCTTAAATTGCTCTTAAAATGACCTATGCACTCAGGCATAAAGGGGAACTAATCTGGCTTAGTAACCACCAGTTGTTTCCCTCGAATCCTGAGATCACAGTCCCAAGTCATGAAAATGTGAAGCTATAGGCCATCAATACAAATTATTACTGTAGCAGTTGTAATGAGAGTTTCCCCTTGAAAGGTAGTCATTGGGATCACTAAAATACTGATACCAAACGAGTGATAGTGAGCATCCTCACAATTGATATGTCCAAGATTTCTGGCTAGCCTGGCATTGGTGCACTTGATGTCCTGGTAGCAAAGTGAACTGTAGTGGCTGAACAGCAGAGCAAAAGAGCAATGACACCTGTACACAAGATTTAATATCACTCAATCTGTGCAGTATCCTTGTCTCCTGCAAATGGGCACAGATAACCCTGTGTAAAGGTTAGTATAATCTTCTGATGAAGCTGAGTCTGTATCTATGGAAGATGTATGAAAAACAACCAAATATACTCAGACACAGATGTATTGTTTGCTCACCACACCAATTGATCGATACAGAAGTCAGTCCGGCTGTTCAGGGTGTGCTGAAGACGCTGGAAACGATGATGGTCCCCCTTTAGAATAGTGTATCACTGCAGCTGGCTAGAACACCGCAGAAATTTAGCTGGTTGGATCGCTGCAGGTAGGCCTCAGGTTGCAGCCCACCTGGGAAGGACACACAGGATCCTTGCTGGTCGACCATGTTGTTCCAAGAGACTGACGCAGGCCACAGACTCTGCTTAAATAGTCCCCCAAGATGCACCGTTTTTTCCCAGAAGTCCCTTTCCATCGCACAGTCTTGTGTGGAATGCAGTTCCTCCTGAAGGCAGTCAAAGGGAAACTTCCTGGAAGTGAACTACGAATCTCAAGATGCACTGCTTCTGCTGGAATAAAGACTGTGATTGTAAAACGTGACAATATCATCTTTCTTTCTTTGGCCACTAGAGGGAGTCTGCTCCACACGACAACACTGCACTCTGTCTCTGAAATGCAGGCATAAATATACATATGCTCCCTGCTAAAAGAGTCTGTCTACTTTCAGTGGTCCCTTGGCAAAGTTTCAGAAATAGCGGGCAGCAAAGCAGGCCCCCGCTACATAAAAGCAAACATACAGCTAAGAAGGTATTGTTCAATAAAAAAATGATTTATGTATTTGTTTATCTAGCTACAACTTTTAGTCTATACAGTCCCTTTGGACATGGAGCATCTAGCTGCTATACCTCCAATCCTGGAGTTTTGGTACTCCAGGGAGGTACAAAAAAATCCCTGTTGCCTGCAGCCTGTCAAAGTCTATGGCAAACTGAAATATGTTGCGGCCAGATGGGGCTGAGCACTGTGCCGAGTTGTACCCATGCTTAGGGGCGAATGCCCAGAGTTCTAGAGTGGTACTAATGTTTAGGGCCTTAAACGTCCAGGACTAATGTCCACAATGCAGGCTTCTTGCCTCCTGGGAATTCGTTCCTGGGTGCATATGGCCCTAAACGTTAATACTTCTCGGCATGCTGTCCAGCTGCAGCAGCTTTCAACCTTCATAGGAGTTTTCGGGGACCCGGCAGTGGGGTTAGAATGTGCACCTGTGCCTTCGACTTGCACAAAAATTCTGGATCTTCAGGCACAGGGAATAAACACCCAGACTGCATGAGGCTTTAGGAAGCATTTCACTGCAGTGAATTCTGAATCATGTAGAGCTAAGCTGGAAATCTTTACTAAACCAACAGACACCATCCTTGCAACCTATAACATACTCTTCAGTTAATCTTTCAGAATGGTGAGGATCACAGACACATCTAGACCAAAAGAGCGATTATTATGAAAAAATAGAAGAGAGTAAAGGCAGAGAGCTAAAACTTTGTCTGAGCCTACAATTAAAGAATACCTTCTTTAAAAAAGTCAGAAACTGAAACCAGCAACTGTTGAGGCAATAAACACTTTGATCAGGAGCATAGTGGTGTAGTGGGTAGCACTTTCGCCTAGCAGCAAAAGGGTCGCTGGTTCGAATCCCAACCACAACACTATCTGCCTGGAGTTTGCATGTTCTCCCTGTGCCTGCGTGGGTTTCCTCCGGGTACTCCGGTTTCCTCCCACACTCCAAACACATGCTGGTAGGTAAATTAGATCCAGTCTAAAATTGGCCCTAGTATATGTATGAATGAATGTGAGTTAGGGATTAGATTGTAAGCTCCTGGAGGGTAGGGACTGATGTGAATGTACAATATATATGTAAAGCGCTGCGTAAATTGACAGCGCTATACAAGTACCTAAAATAAATAAATAAATGTAATGTACAGCCATTCAGTACAATTGTATTTACTACACAACATATAGAAAACAGTGGTCATGTGTTATGGTACCCCATATACTGCTGGGGGGGGGGGGGGGAGACAAATGCTTCAAGTCTGTGGTCAGCAGCAGGATGAAAAAATGTTCAGCCTTAGTGATCAGTGGGAGGAAAAGTTTGCCCACCATCTGTGGTCAGTGGGGGGAAATGGACACTATCTGTGGTCAGTGGAGGAAGAAATACCCACTATATATAGTGAGTGAAGAGAAAAAATTCCCGCTATCTGTCATCAGTGAGAGGAAAAAAATGCCTGCTATTGTTATCAGTGAAAAAAAAAAAGAATTGGTGCTCACGAATGTAAGATATTTGTGCTTAGTAGGAAAAAGAGGAAACATTGAGGCTCGGGGAGTAGAAAGGGAGGGTCAGAGGTGCTCAGTGAATAGATGGGGGCACTGGTGCTCAGAGGTAGGATAGAAGGGCACTGGTTATTAGAGGTGTAACGGGGAAGTGAAGATACAGGGGTTGGTACAGTGAACAGGCAGGCAGTGATGCTCAGTGGTGGGACAGGGGGCAGTAAGGGGATAGAAGCATGGGCATTAGGGTGGTAGAGGGACATTGGGGTGTACAGGGATTTATGGATGGACAGGGGGTCAGTAAGGGGATGGGGGGTAGTGGGGTGGACAGGGGGGCAGTTTGGTGAACAGGGATTAATGGGTTGGACAAGGGGGCAGTGAGGTGCACAGGGGGACAGTGGGGTGCATAGGAGGACAGTGGGGTGGACAGAGGGTAGTGTGGTGGATGGAGGTTAGTAGGGTGGACATAGGGACAGTAGGGTGGACAGGGAGGCAGTTGGGTGGACAGTAGAGTGGATGGGGTGCATGGGGGGGCAGAGGGTATACAGTGGAGCAGTGAGGTGAACAGGGGGATAGTGGGGTGCACAGGAGGGCAGAGTGGGAGTGGCGTTCACATGGTGGGATGGACAGCGGGCAATAGGGTGGACAGGGTGACAGTGGGGTTCATAGGGGAGCTTCAGGATGGATAGGGCAGTGGGGAGTACAGGAGAGTAGTCAGATGCACAAAGGGGAAAGGGGATAATGGGGAGGACAGGAGGACAGTGAAGTAGGCAGGGGATTAGTCAGGTGCATAGGCGGGCAATGTGGTGCATAGGGAGCAATGGAAAGAGTAGATTAAGGTAATAGTGTGAATGGGGGAGTAGTCGGGTGAACAGGGGGGCAGGCGGGTGGATAGGGAGGTAGTCAGGTGCACTAGGGGCAATTGGGGTAGACACTGAGGGGACAGTGCGGGATTGAATACCTGGCTCCTGTTAACCTGTTCTGAAGATTTTCTTGCTTGGCTGTTCTTGCTACTACTGCTGCTGGGCTCCTCTGACTGAAGTCACAAACTATCTACTTGGCGGTAAACTAGGGTAGCCACCTCATCCCTTTATGGTTGAATATGTTTTTATTCGTAGAAAAACACCTCATCCCTTTAAACCAGAACACATATGAATTACACAGGTTCTGAGGCTAATTAAATGCAGAGAAGTCACCAAGTGAGTTTAATTACCACCTTAATCAGCCACAGAGCCTGTGTAATTCATATGTGTTTGGGTTTAAAGGGATGAGGTGGCAACCATACGGTAAACACACAGACAGGGCAGTCCTTCAGCTGTTGGTTTTCCGTCCAGAGAGGTGCCTGCCAGATTTGGGCACTAACATCTATTTAATTTAAACTCTGAGCAGCAGTGAGGACAGAATCTGGCTGCAGCAAACATGAAAGTGCAAGCACTTTTCGGTCTCAGGACATGGGACAGAGATGAGGGGCATGGGCTTTGGTGCCAGGCACTTAAGAGACCTATAATTTGCTGGAGTAGATTTACTAAAGGCAAATATTGATTGAATGATGGAAGTCAACAGAGCTTCCCCTCTTTTACTAAGCTCTAGAGCAGGAATATGCAATTAGCGGGCATCCAGCTGTTGCAAAACTACAAGTCCCATCATGCCTCTGCCTCTAGGTGTAATGCTTGCGGCTGTCAGTGTTTTGCTATGTCTCATGGGACTTGTAGAACTGCAACATCCTGAGGTTCGCTAATTGCATATCCCTGCTCTGGAGCAACCAAGATTGCAGAGTGCAACTGCACTTGTAAAGTGCACAGTCCAATTTGCCTTTAGTAAATCCACCCCACTCTGTCTTCCCGGGACACAGCTTGGGACAGTCAATGCAGGACAACAGAGGAAATAAAGGGACTGTCCCAGCAAGTTTGGGACAATTGGAAAGTATGACATATGGAACAATAATTTAGGAAACATGACTTAGAGGAAGACCCTAGACTGAAGTCAAACAGAACCCAAAGAAAAAAAAACAAAGAATAAAGCAAAGCCGAGACAAGTGAAAAACCATAAGCCACAGGAATAACATGGCAGATACTGTAGCTACAAACACAGATTTTATTGCAAGATTAGTCAAGAATGTGATAGACAGACACAGACAACATTAGATAACTACAGGGAAATTGCAAATGTCAAAAATGTGTGGGTGGGGAGAATCACTGTGTGAGACAAAAGACATGGCGCAAGGGAAAAACCTAGGAGGAATGTGTGCAGGAAGTAAAGTGCACAGCGTGTAACAAACCCACCCTGGAGTATGTCCAGTGACCATATCAAGAATCGAGTCCCAGGAATCAGGAATTAAACTTTAAAAGAATACCAGAAATGCCAGAACAAGCTTGTGTACAATAATAAAAAAACAAGTTATATTTCGCACATCAGCACACAACTGTGCCCAAAAGAAAGCTGCAAACATTGGATCCTGTGTTAAGATACTGTATATAAATCTGTACACAAAAACATTGTGCTATACCATAAAAGGGCCTGTTTGAAAAAATGACAGGTGCTCTTTAGAATTAATATACCAAACAAATTGAACCAAAGTGCCCATAGGATAATATGCTGTAAATGTCTGTGATCAAACTCCAACACGTGCCATGTGGCCGCCTGTGTAGCTGAAATGTGCAATACTATTAAAAAATGATTGTAATCTTACTCATATACCCAGTGAAGTGAATAGCCTCAGATGATACACAGAGATTAAACAAATCCTCCTACATAAGTTTTACTTGTTTTTATGAAAAATGTGCCAGTAAATATCGCAAAAAAAACCAAAACAATGCGGTGAGCTCTAAAGCCTAATTCGCAAATGGAACAGAAAGTAATTAAGATGCAATATTTACAGTATCACCAGGGTTTTGCTGGTGGTATCACATGCAGTATTTTGGCATATACAATGTGGGGGGTCCCCCCTAATACCTGGTTGTTTAGGAGCGACCACGTCCTTAATAACGGATGACTCATCAGCTGCCACTGACAGCTGAATGTAAACAAAAAACAAACAGCCCCCCCAATGCATATCAGGCACCAGAAGAGAAAAAAATAACACGGGGATGGACAAAGAATAAAACAGGGAGAGAATAACAAAGAAAGGGGCAAAGAGGAGGGAGAATTAGCAGGAAGGGGACCCGGCACTTCCCTCTAGTGGCAATCTCCAACCCATCACAACCACATAATCATAAAGAGTCCAGGTATAACTGCCAGGGCGACCAGGTCTCAAGATGTTTTTCGGACTGATTTTTAGTAAACACAATTAACTTTTCCATAAGTTGGATATCAGATACATTGTTACGCCAATGTTTTAATGTGGGTGGGGTAGTTTGATACCAAAGGGCCAGTATACATGCTTTTGCAGCATTCAGAAGATGTATTAATAATTATGGATGGGCCAAATGGACCCATGTTCAGCTCGCACCAGAACTTTTGAACACTGAGAAAGTTCGGACCCGAATAACGAACCCCCATTAACATCAATGGGTCCCAAACGTCGGAAATCAAAAGTGCCCATTTTGAAGGCTTATATGCAAGTAATTGGGCATACAATGGTTATAGGGGTCCAGGTCCTGCCCTGGGGGACATGTATCAATGAAAAAAAAGGTTTTGAAAAACTTCATTTTTAAATGAGCAGTGATTTTTTGATTTTTAAAGTGAAAGCATAAAAATCAAAAATTCCTTCCAATATAGTGCCTGGGGGGTCCCCTTAGTCTACCTGTAAAGTGGCACATCTGTACCATGTATAGAATCTGCTGCAGCAATATTTGCATTTATAAAGGCAAAAAAATGACATTTTTCCCTACAAGCTGCCTTTATTTTGCTCAGCGACAGCTGGGGAGCCAGTGTGTATGATGAAGCCACAATGTAGTGCACTGGGAACAAAGTTAGAGATTTTTTGGATAAATTCTGGTGTCACTTTGACTTTGGATAGAAGTAACGTATGCAAAAAAATTGGGCTTTGGGTGTCGGTGGTGCCTTCACACCATAACCCTATAAAGGTGCTCTTCATGAAGGCAAGAATTGGCCTTTCTGTAAAAAAAATTGCAATGATATGCACCTGTCAAACAGGTGCAGAAACATTGGTCTTTGGTTGTCGGTGGTACCTTCCCACCGTAACCCTGTAGAGGTGCTCTTGATGAAGGCCAAAAAAATTGCAATGATATGCACCTGTCAAACAGGTGCTAAAAAATGGTCTTTGGGTGTTAATTGCGCCCACTAAACCTATACCAAAAACACTGTTCCAGATTAAATTAGTGAACACCTCAAAGATAGGCAGCCTTGAAGAAGGAGGGGATTGAAGTGGGAGCTACGGTGCTAGTGTGTTGGAATAGGTAAAAAAACTTAGATGTATGGTGAATGGAGGCAGCTCCTCAAAAAAGATTAGGTCCTGGTAACCTAATGACAACTGTAGAGGGAGAGGAGGGTAAGAGGGTGCCAGCCTGGTCCAACTTCAAAGTCCTGCAGAGATTCCACCTCCCAAAAAAACTCAATCAGTGACATCGGCATCAGGGGCTTCATAGCTGGCAATTCATGACTAGTGTTGAGCGAACCCGGACTGTAATGTTCGGGTCCGTACCGAACTTTTGGGTGTCTGGGACCCGGACCCGAACACGGACATTTCAAAAAACGTTCGGGTTCGGTCCGGGGTTCTGCTATTTTACTCCACGTGTTGAGAAGCTGCAGGGCAGCCAATCAACAAGCGTTTCACTGGTTTGCCCTTAGAAGCCATCACAGCAATGCCTAGTAATGGCATGGCTGTGATTGGCCAGGGCATCATGTGACCCAGCCTCTTTATAAGCTGGAGTCACATAGTGCTGCAGTCACATGCTCTTGGGTTAGCTGTAGGGAGAGGAAGCTGGCAGCGTGAGGGAGAGATTAGAGACATTTTAAGATCTGATCCTGCATCCTGAGATAGATTACTTTACTACTGCTGTGCTGTTGCTCTGAGGACAGATAGCAGAAATTAGAGATTTCACATACCACTGCTTTGAGTTGCAGATCAAACTCTGCATAAAACAACGATCGCTACGATCGTGCTCAACGATCAGATTGTTGGAGGAATTTGAGATTTCAAGTACTGCTGCTTAGAGTTGGAGATGCAGATTAAACTCTGTCTAATGCAACGATCGTTACATTCGTACACAACGATCAGATTGTGGGAGTAATTTGAGATTTCACATACTGCTGCTTTGAGCGATCTGACTGCACTAGGGGCTTCTGCTTAGAGGGACAGATTCTTGTTCCAAAACCATTGCCTACTCCTATAGGGCCAGCTGTTGCTGTAAGTGACATATTATTGTTGAAAAATCATCTCCTAGTTCTAAAGG
>BLSH010040507.1:149059-163687 GCA_018402905.1 Glandirana rugosa
TGATTCTGATGATGTTGATGGTTTTGGTTGTCCGCCTTATCCAAATGACATGATAATGCACTGTGTAAATTGTTCTTAGTATCTCACCGTGACAGTACGATTTTTATTTCTGACCCATCTAGACCTTTCTAGAACCAGGTTGAATGTGCATGTTATGAACTGTACCTGTCTAGGAAGTGTAATGGGAGAGTATTCGTTTGTCTTAGGAGATTATTTATGTTGTAATTTTTATAGGGTATTTTAACGATGATGTGTACTTGATAGGTGTTTATCTCAACTCGCTTGTGGACCTTCAAGCCCAAGACGACCAGGCAGGCTTGAAGCCCTGTTTCAGGCCCAGTCCGTGCGATCGTTCGGGTTCCGTCCGGACCCGGACCCGGACTTTGTCCCGAAGTTCGGACGGACCAGCAGAACCCGAACTTCCAGGTGTTCGCTCAACTCTATTTGTGGATAGTTCATGTGTAGTAGCAATTTTATGGGATATTTTTAATGTTGTATTTATTAGAGGATTCTGTTTGCTTATGAGAGGGTAATGTGAAGGATCTGTCCATGTCAAGTATTGTACGTGTAAGTTGGACCAAGATCTTTCCAGATCTACCCAGTCTTTATTTTTAGCATGACAGTGCCACTCTATGATTCTTGTTAAATGTGTCACGTAATAGTACAGTAAACCTATTCCGCCTGTTGGTTTTGGTAGTTGTAGTAGTCTTAGTTGGGTGTTAGATCTTTTATTAGCCCATACAAACTTTCTCTGGACCATTGTCTTTTGAAAAAGAAAGATGGTATTTCTATCGATAGTGTGTGGAATAGATATAATAATCTTGGCAGGACCTCCATTTTCAGAATGGCAGCCCTGCCAAACCACAAAAAATGTTTAATGTTCCAATTTTTCAGATCTGCTTCAATCCTTTTTAGTAAGGGTTGAAAGTTGTGACCATGGAGAAGATCTAATTTAGGGGTCAGTTTAATGCCCAGGTATTTTAGTGAGGTTTTTTCCACATGTAAGGACAATTTTCCTTTGTTTACCATTTTGTCGTCCTTGAGAGTGTTAAATTCAACAGTTCTGATTAGTTGTGATTAATTTTGAAGTTAGATAGATATTTGAAGAATTGAAAGGATTTGTTTAAGTTTGGGATGGAAATATGTGGTTGTGTTATGTAGAAAAGTAAATCATTCAATTTAAATTCTCTTCCTTCAATGGAAAATCTGTGAATCGCTTTTTCAAGTTAATAGTTCTACTAAGGGGTTCTAGTGCAAGGATAAGTAATATTGGAGACAAAGGTCAACCTTGTCTGGTTCCATTCTGGATATTTATAGATTTGGAGATAGTGTCATTAACTTTAATTTTTGCATGTGGGTTGAAGTACAGGGATCTGATTCGGGGCATCATTTTGTTGCCAAAGCCAATGTAGGTAGAGAACATGTAATTCCACACTACCCGATCAAAGGCCTTTTCTGTATCAGTTGATAGCAGGAGACCTTCGATTTTTTTTTTTTTTGGTGTACCGTATGAATTCGATTAAGAGTTTTAATAATATTGTCTCTTGTCTCTTGGACTGGAATGACGCCTACCTGTTCTGGGCCAATGAGTTTATCAAGAAAGGGTCTGATTCTATTAACTAATAGTTTGGGGAGGAGTTTTAGGTCTAACTTCAATAAAGATATGGGTCTATAGTTTGTGCATTTATTTGGATCTTTATCAGGTTTTGGGATTACTGTGATATATGTTAGGAGGAATTCATTGGAAGCATTTTGATCCTTATTAATGGAATTAAGTGCTTTTGTTAGAGGTTTAGTAAGTATGGATTCAAATGTTTTGTAATATTGTGATGAAAAGCCATCGGGGCTGGGGCTTTACCCAGTTTTAAGATCTTTTATAGAGTCTGAGACTTCCTCAGAGGAGATGGGTTCCTCTAGTTGTTCGGTTTCAGTTTGAGACAGGCTTGGCATGTTACAATGGGTTAGATATTATTTGTTCTCTGCTTCCAGAGAGATTTGCTTTTCTCTCTCTTTTTTTTTTCTTGCTCCCTGTTTGATTAGTTCTCCCCTGATCACACTTTAGTGAGCTTCCCATAGTGTCATGGGTGAGATGTCTGGGGTACTATTTGTGTGGAAGTACTCTCAATTTGTGTTTGGATGTTAGGGTCAATTAGGAGAGAGGCATTTAACCTCAAATTCATTTTTTGCAGATGATTGTTGTTGGCTGTAAGTGAAACTGAGATTGGAGCTTGGTCTGAGAGGGAGATAATTCCTATTTCTGCTTTTTTAAGGTCAGGTAGATCTCTTTGAGTAATGTAAAAGTGGTCTATTCTTGTTTAACGTTTGTGAGGTGCAGAGAAGAAAGTATAGTCTTTTTCTGATGGGTGTAAAATTCTGCAAGTATCAATCAGTGTGAGGGATCTTAGTAAGATTTTTATCTTTTTAAGAGTATTGTAGGTGATACATGTCTTGCCCAAAAATGTATAAAAGTATACATTTGTTGGCGAATCCTTTTAGCTCATCAATTATGAGTTGGCAAAAAGTAGTATGCGCTTTATTGGGGAAGTAAACATTCTCCAAGGTGACAGGTTTACTGTTCATGGTTACCTTCAGGAATATGTACCCGTCCTCTGGATCAACGATGTTGATGTTCTGTTGAAAAATATGTATTTTTACTCAGGGGAATTGATACTCCTTTTGTTTTTGCTTGTGGGTTTGTGGCATGAAAAGCTTTAGTGAAATAGTAATTTGTTAGTTTCGGTATCTGAGATCCTGCAAAGTGTGTTTCCTGTATGTATACTATTTGTGGTTTATTTTTATACAATTCGTATAGAATTTTACTTCTTTTTTCAGGCGTGCTTAAGCCATTAACATTATGTGATATAATAGTAGGGGCTTTCCCTAGGTTTGAGTAAGCCATTTTTGTTAAAGGTTGAGTAATTGAGCAGAGTGAGAGGGGGAAAAAAAGGAAAGAAAGATAAGTAAGGAAAACATTTTGTCACTTAAAAGCAGAAGGTATTTTGTTTCAAATTATAGAAATCTTCTTGATGAGTTGAATTTTAGGCATTCAGTTAATGGTTCATTTAAACCAGCTTAATGCTTGTTCTATGAGTGTGGAACTTTCCATCCAGGAAGCTCCTAATGTTTTATTGAGATTCCTTCTCTGTTGGTAACGGGCATGTTGTAGATAGCATATATATATTTTATCAACTAAATACAACTTATATATTGAGCTAGTTTTTTTATCTCTCAGAGAATGAGTATAGGTTAGTATAAGTAGAGCAAATACTCGGTGGATATAAAAAGTCTACACACCTCTGTTAAAATGTCAGGTTTCTGTGATGTAAACAAATTGTAAAAATAAAATGCTAAAATAATATGGTTGTTTAAGTGTGCACACCCTCTTATAATTGGGGATGTAGCTGTGTTCAGAATAAAGCAATCACATTTAAACTCATGTTAAATAGGAGTCATTGCACACCAGCCATCATTTAAAGTGCCTCTAATTAACCCCAAATAAAGTTCAGCTGTTCTAGTAGGTCTTTCCTGACATTTTCTTAGTCGCATCCTACAGCAAAAGCCATGGTCCGCAGAAAGCTTTCAAAGCATCAGAGGGATCTCATTGTTAAAAGGTATCAGTCAGGAGAAGGATACAAAAGAATTTCCAAGGCATTAGATATACCAATGAACACAGCGAAGACAGTCATCATCAAGTGTAAAAAATATGGCACAAAAGTGACATTACCAAGAACTGGACGTCCCTCCAAAATTGATGAAAAGACAAGAAGAAAACTGGTCAGGGAGGCTACCAAGAGGCCTACAGCAACATTAAAGGAGCTGAAGCAATATCTGGCAAGTATTGGCTGTGTGGTACATGTGACAACAATCTCCTGTATTCTTCATATGTCTGGGCTATGGGGTAGAGTGGCAAGACGGAACCCTTTTCTTACAAAGAAAAACATCCAAGCCCGGCTAAATTTTGCAAAAACACATCAAGTCTCCTAAAAGCATATGGGAAAATGTGTTATGGTCTGATGAAACCAAGGTTGAACTTTTTGGCCATAGTTCCAAAAGATATGTTTGGCGCAAAAACAACACCAACATCACCAAAAGAACACCATACCCACAGTGAAGCATGGTGGTGGCAGCATCATGCTTTGGGGCTGTTTTTCTTCAGCTGGAACAGGGGCCTTAGTCAAGGTAGAGGGAATTATGAACAGTTCCAAATACCAGTCAATATTGGCACAAAACCTTCAGACTTCTGATAGAAAGATGAACATGAAGATCAACTTCATATTTCAGCATGACAACAACCCAAAGCATACATCCAAATCAACAAAGGAATGGTTTCACCAGAAGAAGATTAAAGTTTTGGAATGGCCCAGCCATAGCCCAGACCTGAATCCAATTGAAAATCTGTGGGGTGATCTTAAGAGGGCTGTGCACAGGAGATGCCCTCGCAATCTGACAGATTTGGAGTGTTTTTGCAAAGAAGAATGGGCAAATATTCCCAAGTCAAGATGTGCCATGCTAATAGACTCATACCCAAAAAGACTGAGTGATGTAATAAAAGCAAAAGGTGCTTCAACAAAGTATTAGTTTAACCACTTCCCGCCCGGCCTATTGACAAATGACGTCCGGGCGGGTGGTCAGTTATCCTGACTGGATGTCTGTTGATGTCCTCAGGATAACCCATGATTGCACGCCCGCGGGGGCGCGCATCGATCGGTGATGAGGTGTGTCAGTCTGACCCACTGCATTACCGACCTCAGTAAAGAGCTTCCATCAGAAGCTCTTTACCATGTGATAATCCATGACCAATCATGGCTGATCACAGTGTAAACAGGAAGTTTATCGGCCTTTCCTTTACTTGCGTCTGCAGACACAAATAGTGGAGAGACGATCGGCTGCTTTCCTGACAGGGGGGTCTGAGTTGATTGTTTATCAGCGCAGCCCCCCTAGGATCGCAACTCAAGACCACCAGGGATGCCACCCAGGGACCACCAGGGAGAGCCCACCTGGGAATCAACCAGGGAGCCCACCCTGACCACCAGGGAGCCCACCATAGACCACCAGGGAGCCCACCCTAGACCACCAGGTAAGGGGCACAATGCCCAACATGGATGGCGCTCAGTGCCAACTTCAGATGCCACCCAGGACCACCAGGGAATGCATACCTAGCAGAGCAATCTTATTGCCGCCCACCAGTGCCACCTATCAGTGACCACTAGTGTCACCTATCAGTGCTCACCAGTGTCACCTACCAGTGCCACCTATCAGTGCACAGTGTCACCTAACAGTGCCCATCAGTGCCAGCTATGAGTGCCCATCAGTGCCGCTTATCACTGCCCGTCAGTGCTGCATATCAGTGCCCCCCAGTGCTGCTTATCAGTGCCGCCTATCAGTGCCGCATATAAGTGCCTCATCATCAGTGCCTGTCAGTGCCACCTCATCAGTGCCAATCAGTACTGCCTCATCAGTGCCCGTCAGTGTAGCATCATCAGTGCCCATCAGTGATGGTGAAAATGTACTTATTTACAAAGTTTTGTGACAGAAACAGAAAAATTTTTTTTTTTCAAAATTTGTGGCCTTTTTTTATTTGTAGCGCAAAAAATAAAAACTGCAGAGATGATCAAATACCACAAAAAGAAAGCTCTATTTGTGGGAACAAAATGATAAAAATTTTGTTTGGGTACAGCGTCACATGACCGGCAATTGTCATTCAGAATGCAACAGCACTGAAAGCTGAAAATTGGTCTGGGCTGGAAGGGGAGTAAGTGCCTGATATTGAAGTGGTTAAGGGTGTGCGCACTTATGCAACCATATTTTTTTTTTACTTCCCTCCACCTAAAATATTTCAGTTTGTTGTTCAACTGAGTTGTAGAGTGTATAGGTCACATTGAAGGTGGAAAAAGTTCTGACATGGTTTATCTCTGTCTTATTTTTTTACAACACAGAAACCTGACATTTTAACAGGGGTGTGTAGAAATTGTCACTGTAATTCTCTGAATGCCTATTATCTGAGTATGTCAATATGAAATTTTCTTCTTCTTATGTCCTTTAGCTGTTACTAAGGGTATAATATGAGTGTTAATTAGTTCAAGTATATGTTGATTGTAGACCTCTCCAAGTTTGTGATGTTTTGAATTGTGAAGCAGAAAATATAAGTGCAGTAGACGTGTATGCTAGGATCCAGGGAGTGTATATACAGTATCGCACAAAAGTGAGTACACCTCTCACATTTTTGTAAATATTTTATTATATATTTTCATGTGACAACACTGAAGAAATGACACTTTGCTACAATGTAAAGTAGAAAGTGTACAGCTTGTATAACAGTGTAAATTTGCTGTCTCCTAAAAATAACTCAACATACAGCCTTTAATGTCTTAACCTCTGGCAACAAAAGTGAGTACACCCCTACGTGAAAAATGTCCAAATTGGGCCCAAAGTGTCAATATTTTGTTTGGCCATCATTATTTTCCAGCACTGCCTTGGCATGGAGTTTGCCAGAGCTTCACATGTTGTCACCGGAGTCCTCTTCCACTCCTCCATGATGATATCATGGAGCTGGTTGATGTAAGAGACCTTGTACTCCTCCACCTTGCATTTGAGGATGCCCCACAGATGCTCAACAGGGTTTAGGTCTGGAGACATGCTTGGCCAGTCTATCATTTTTACCCTCAGCTCCTTAAGCAAGGCAGTGGTAGTCTTGGAGGTGCATTTGGGGTCGTTATCATGTTGGAATACTGCCCAGTCTCTGAAGGGAGGGGATCATGCTCTGCTTCAGTATGTCACAGTACATGTTGGCACTTATAGATCCCTCAATGAACTGTAGCTCTCCAGTACCGGCAGCACTCAAACAGCCCCAGACCATGACACTCCCACCACCATGCTTGACTGTAGGCAAGACACACTTGCCTTTGTACTCCTCACCTGGTTACCGCCACACACGCTTGACGCTATCTGAACCAAATAAGTTTATCTTGGTCCCATCAGACCACAGGTCATGGTTCCAGTAATTCATGTCCTTAGTCTGCTTGTCTTCCACAAACTGTTTGCAGGCTTTCTTGTGCATCATCTTTAGAAGAGGCTTCCTTCTGGGACGACAGCCATGCAGACCAATTTGATGCAGTGTGCGGCATATGATCTGAGCACTGACAGGCTTACCCCCTACCCCTTCAACCTCTGCAGCAATGCTAGCAGCACTCATCCGTCTATTTCCCAAAGACAACCTCTGCATATGACGCTGAGCAAGTGCACTCAACTTCTTTGGTCAACATAGTGAGGCCTGTTCTGAGTGGAACCTGTCCTGTTAAACAGCTGTATGGTCTTGGCCACCGTGCTGCAGTTCATTTTCAGGGTCTTGGCAACCTTCTTATAGCCTCTGCTTTTTTATGTAGATGTCAGGAAGCAGCCGTTGCCCCTGGAACTCGGGTTCAGAAGCCTGTGCATGGGCGCACATAGCGTGTGCGCGTGCCTATGCACGCGCCTGTGCGCATGTGCGCCAAACAGCCCATTTAAGCAAGCAGCACCCTGCAACCAGTGCTGTCCATTCTACAGCGTTCCAGTGTTCCGCAGTGATCTGTTCTGAGACTTCCTGTTTATCTGTGTCCCGGCTTGACTCTGTATCTGCTTGAACTCTGCCTGCACCGACCCCCAGCTTGCCTACGACCATCCTTACCCCTTTGTACTTCAATTGCCCGCCTGTTTCCGAACCTGCTTGCACTCAACCACCCGACTGCCCGCTCCTTCTGTACTGCTCTGCCCGCATGTTATTGACCCTGCTTGTATCACCATTCTTCAGCCTTGCACGAACCTCTGGACGACATCCACTACCATCTGTGTCCAGTCCAGCCCTCGTGGCCTCCTGCGCTCTAGAACTCTTTGTCTGCTCTATCTGGGGTTCTTGAACCAGGGCCGTAAGAGAGGTTGCCCACTGCATAAGTCAGACTCCACCATCAGGTACGTGACAGCAACGGACAGCCACTCCGAGTCTGCGCAGGGGCCCTCTCTGATGGATGATCTAGGTGTGCACCTTGCTGGGCTTACAAGTGGAGTATACCTGATTGGAAAACAGAGTCCTGGAACTCTCCCTGCCAGCTCCGTCAAGTTCCAGCCAACCGGCTGCTCGCACTATTGTCACCTTGCCTGTGGAGCCCAAGGTACCCTTGCCCGAACGGTTCACGGGGGACTGTAGGTAGTTTCGGGCTATTCGCAATTCATGTGAGCTATACTTTGCCCTGCAACCCCTCACCTTTTCCCTGGAAGCCACCAAGATGGGCTTGGTCATTTCTCTTCTGCTAAATGATCCCCAAGCCTAGGCCCACCGGCTACTGGAATAAAAGGCTCCTGAGACCACCGACCTCGTCCTCTTCTTCCAGTCCATGGCCCGGCTTTATGAGGACCCTCACCAGGCTGCCACCACAGAGGCTGCTCTCCACGCACTCCAGCAAGGCCGCCATACGGCGGAAGACTATGTCTCAGTTTCAGCGCTGGAGCTGGAATAATGCGACGCTCTGTCATCAGTTTAGGCTGGGCCTCTCAGAGCCACTCAAAAAAGAGCTGGCACGTGTGGGTATTCCCAGATCTCTGGATACCCTGATCAACCTGGCTATCCAGGTTGACCGCCGCCTGCGGGAACGCAGAGCTGAGAGGTCTGCAGGATCTGCACAGCCTGTCTGGATGTTACCCAGCTACCCGGGACCAGCCCCACAAGACCTACCAGAGCCCGAACTCCTACGTCCCTCACTCTCTCCTGAGGAGCAACAAAGACATCTGACCCATCACCTCTGCCTCTACTGTGGAGGCCCCGGACAGCTTGTCAGGTCCTGTCCAGTCAAGTGTGGTAAGGGTCCACACACTACCACAGGAGAAGTCTTATCCTTACCCAGTTCTTCTACCCACCTTGTCCTTCTTCTTCTACAGCTCCCCAGTGGGAGTATCCAGGTCCCAGCCATCCTGGACTCTGGAACCTGCAGCTGCTTTGTAGTCCTGGCCTTTGCAGCCCAGCATTCCCCTCAGACCTAAGACCCATCAGATGGCCATCCTCTTAGCAGAAGGGTCCACCATTAAATCAGGAGCAGTCGCTTACGAAATGATTCCACTTATTGCCCGCACAAAGAGCGGCCACTAAGAACACCTGCTGTTGGACGCCATTGCGTCCCCTCTCTTCCCGGTCATTCTGGGTCTGCCATGGCTTCGGTCACACTGCCCCACCATTGACTGGTCCACTGGAGAGGTTCAGTTTTCTTCCTCTTATTGCCAACACAACTGCCTGCCGCTGGCTTGGGAATCACCTCCTTCCATGCTCTGCTTGAACTCTGACCCCAATTCGGAGACCTGCATCGCTGTTCCTTCCATCTACCACGACTTCCTGCATGTGTTCAGTAAGAAGGGGGCAGATGAACTCCTTCCTCACAGATCTTACGACTGCCCGATAGAACTATTGCCTGGGGCTGAAGTACCTTTTGGCAGAATTTACCCACTCTCTGAGGTGGAGCTGAAGGCCCTCAAGGCCTATCTTGACGAAAACCTTAAGAAAGGATTCATTCAGCCCTCCACATGACCTGCAGGCGCTGGAATATTCTTTGTGGAAAAGAAGGACCACTCTCTCAGACCCTGCATAGATTACAGGGACCTCAATAAAATTACGGTCAAAAAACGTTACCCCCTGCCACTGGTACCTAAACTATTTGAAAGGCTAGGAACAGCTACTGTATTCACCAAGCTGGATCTCCGTGGGGCATATAACCTCATTTGCATCCGAAAAGGTGACGAATGGAAGACGGCCTTCCGGATATGATTCGGTCACTATGAATATCTAGTGATGCCCTTCGGGCTCTACAATGGCCCAGCCACCTTCCAGCACCTAGTGAATGATGTGTTCCGTGACTACCTGGATCAATTCATCATCATCTACCTTGACAATATCCTAATTTTCTCTGCCTCTCTGGAAGAACACCGCAGGCACGACAGGTGCGTCTTACAATGCCTTTGACAACATGGACTTTATGCTAAGGCCGAAAAGTGCGCGTTTGAGCGCTCCAGCATCCCATTTCTGGGCCTTAACATTTCAGTCACCGGAGTCACCATGGACCCACAGAAGGTCCCTGCCATCTTGGACTGGCCAGCTCCAGTTGACAGGGAAGGGGTCCAACAGTTCGCAGGCTTCGCCAATTTTTACTGAAAATTCATCAAGGGCTTTTGCGCTGTCACCCATTACCCAGCTCACTAAACAGAGCTCCCGTTTCCACAGGTCTCCTGAGGCCCAAATGGCCTTTCTGAAGCTCAAAAAAACGATTCACCTCCACAGCTGTTCTAAAGCACCCGGATTCGACTCTGCCTTACACCGTGGAAGTGGATGCTTCTGAGACTGCAGTGGGAGCAGTCCTCTCTCAGAGACGAGGTCCAAAGGCCTCTCTACACCCCATTGCCTTTTTCTCCTACAAGCTTACGGCACCCGAGAAAAATTACGATGTGGGGGATCGGGAACTTCTGGCGATCAAGTCCGCCCTGGAGGAATGGTAGTATCTGCTGGAGTTAGCTGTGCATCCTGTCATGGTCTTCACGGACCATATAAACCTAGAATACCTAGAATACCAGATAAAAGGTTGAAGCCACGCCAGGCACAATGGGCATCATTCTTCTCACGCTTCCAGCTGCACATCACATACAGGCCCGTGGCGAATAACGTTAAGCTGGATGCTCTGTCTAGGATGTTCAGCGAACCTGGCATCCCCACGCCACCGGATACCATGCTCCCTTCCCGGAGCTTCTTGTTAACTCAGGAAGATCTGCTATCTCAGGTCAAATGATCCCTGGCCGGATCCCCATGTCTCCTAACCCCAGGTTGATAATGAAAGATGGGCTGTGGTGGTTCCAAAACAAGGTCTACATTCCAGAAAAGCAACGCCTAACAGTCTTGGAACTATGCCACGACCACAAGTTGGTGGGGCATTTTGGAGGTCGCAAGACTGCGGAGCTGCTGTCGCACTCCATTTGGTGGCCTTCCACTGACGAGGACTGTCAGCGCCTGTCGGGTCTGTGCCCAGCACAAAACCAGACGGGCTAAAGCATGGGGCTTATTAAACCTGCTTCCCATTCCTGAACGCCTATGGTCTCACATACCTATGGACTTCATAGTGGAATTACCCCTATCTGGAGAATTTAACTCCATCTTTGTAACTGTGGATTGCCTTACCAAAATGTCTCACTTCATCTCTATTAAACGCACCCCTACCGCAGCCGAGACCGCAGAGACATTTATTAAAGAAGTGGTCCGACTTCATGGGCTCCCTGTTAACATTGTCTCGGATCGTGGGGTGCAGTTCACCTCTTGGGTCTGGAAAGCCTTATGTTCCACATTGTAGATCAAACTGGCATTCTCTTCTGCCTATCACCCCCAGGCGAATGGCCAAACTGAAAGGACTAATCAGACCTTGGAACAATATATCCGCTGCTACTCCTCCTTTGCTCAAGATGATTGGGTCTCATTGCTGCCTATGATTGAATTTGCCTATTATAATACTATACATTCTGCTACCAAGCAGTCCCCGTTCTGGGCGAATCTGGGCTATCACCCCACGTTTATACTCAATCTAGTCCCTGAAAATGTTGTAACTGCTGAATTCCTGGAAAGGAATAGCAAACTTTTACAGGAACCACTGTCTCAGATGCAGGAGTGCAACAAGAGGGCATTCAATAAGGGAAGACGTGGGGAATTGGACCTGCAACCAGGCGAGCGGGTTTGGTTGGCAAACAAGAACTTAAGGCTGTCATGCCCTTCCAAGAAATTGGGCCCAAGGTTCATCTGTCCCTTTCCTATAAAAAGGAAGCTCAACAGGGTGGCATACGAGCTGGACCTTCCTCCTTCTTTACAGGTTCACCCAGTATTCCATGTTACCTTGTAAATACCTGTAACCCAGGACCTCTTCCCGGGTCGGAAATCAGCCCCACCAGAGCCAATTCTTGTGGATAGCAAGGTAGAGTTTGAGGTGGAAGCCATCTTTTATTGCAGGAAGAGGGGTGGGTCCACCCAGTTCTTGGTCAAATGGAAGGGGTATGGGCCCGAAGAAAGCTCATGGGAACCTGAGGACCATATTCATGCTGAGGAACTTGTTGAATCTTTCTGGAGGAGACACCCAGATCTAAGAGCTTGTTTGGGCATCTGGAGGATGCCCCTTGGGTGGGGCAATGTCAGGAAGCAGCCGTTGCCCCTGGAACTTGGGTACAGAAGCCTGTGCGTGGGCGCCCATAGTGTGTGCGCGCGCCTGTGTGTGTGCGTGCGTATGCGCCGGCATTGGCGCCAAATGGCCAATTTAAACAGGCGGCACCCTGCAACCAGTGCTGTCCGTTCTAAAGCATTCCAGTGTTCCACAGTGATCTGTTCTGTGACTTCCTGTTTATCTGTGACCCCGCTTGACTCTGTATCTGTTTGAACTCTGCCTGCACTGACCCCCGGCTTGCCTACGACCATCCTTCTGCCTGACCCCTTTGTACTTCAATTGCCCGCCTGTTGCCGAACCTACTTGCACCCGACCATCCGACTGCCCGCTCCTTCTGTACTGCTCTGCCTGCATGTTATTGACCTGGCTTGTATCACCACTCTTCAGCTTTGCATGAACCTCTGGATGACATCTTACCACCATCTGTGTCCAATCCAGCCCTCGTGCCCCCCTGCGCTCTAGAACTCCCTGTCTGCTTTATCAGAGGTTCTGGAACCAGGGCCATAAGAGAGTTTGCCCACTGCATTAGCCAGACTCCGCCATCAGGTACGTGACAGTAGAGCAATTTTTTTTTTTTCAAATCCTCAGAGAGTTCTTTGCCATGAGGTGCCATGTTGAACTTACAGTGACCAGTATGAAAGATGGAGAGCGATAACACCCAATTTAACAAACCTGCTCCCCATTCACACCTAAGACCTTGACACCGGGGAGGGAAAACGGCTAATTGGGCCCAATTTGAACATTTTCACTTAGGGGTGTACTCACTTTTGTTGCCAGTGGTTTAGACATTAATGGCTGTGTGTTGAGTTATTCTGAGGGGACGGCAAATTTACACTGTTATACAAGCTGTACACTCACGACTTTACATTATAGCAAAGTGTCATTTCTTCAGTGTTGTCACATGAAAAGATATAATATATATTATTTCTTGTAGTCTTAGAGTTCTTTTGGTATAGAGGGGGTGTAAGAGAAGACTCATGAAAGAAGTATATATCAGAGATAACAATTGTGGTATAGACAGCTCAATCAGTGGTTTGAAGGACCATCACTAGAGCCAACCTCTGATCAGGGATCTTCTCTCACAGTATAATTACCAACAATTGTACCAGAAAGTTTTAACCTCATTGGCAGCGTATTGGGCCCTTAAGAGCTATTTTGAGAAGATAATTAAAAATGTTTGAATACTACAACAACCAGGTCTCCTGAAAACAATATTCTAACAAGGGTATAATATGGGTGCAGATCCCAGTTCGTTACCAACAATTTGCATCGGTTGTTTCGAATTTAGTAACTGTTTACTTGCAGGGGTCTGTTAGGTGCTGCGGATTGTCAAATTGCCTGCATATTGTAACAAGAATCATTGACAAGGTTGAGCTCATACAAAGGTTCACATAGATCAAAAGTTTTAACATGTACAGATACCAAGGGAGAAATGTACAGTATCTAACAAAAGTGAGTACACCCCCTCACATTTTTGTAAATATTTTATTATATCTTTTCATGTGACAACTCTGAAGAAATGGCATTTTGTTTCAATGTAAAGTAGTGAGTGTACAGCTCGTATAACAATTTAAATTTGCTGTCCCCTAAATATAACTCAACACACAGCCATTAATGACTAAACCACTGGCAACAAAAGTGAGTACACCCCTAAGTGAAAATGTCCAAATTGGGCCCAAAGTGTCAATGTTTTGTGTGGCCACCATTATTTTCCAGCACTGCCTTAACCCTCTTGGGCATGGAGTTCACCAGAGCTTCACAGGTTGCCACTAGAGTCCTTTTCCCTTCCTCCATGAGACATCACGGAGCTGGTGGATGTTAGAGACCTTGCGTTCCTCCACCTTTCGTTTGAGGATGCCCCACAGATGCTTAATAGGGTTTAGGCCTGGAGACATGCTTGGCCAGTCCATCACCTTTACCCTCAGCTTCTTTAGCAAGGCAGTGGTCATCTTGGAGATGTGTTTGGGGTCGTTATCATGTTGGAATACTTCCCTGCAGCCCAGTCTCTGAAAGGAGGGGATCATGCTCTGCTTCAGTATGTCACAGTACATGTTGACATTCATGGTTCCCTCAATGAACTGTAGCTCCCCAGTGCCAGCAGCACTCATGCAGCCCCAGACCATGACACTCCCACCACCATGCTTGACTATAGGCAAAACAGACTTGTCTTTGTACTCCTCACCTGGTTGCCGCCACACATGCTTGACACCATCTGAAACAAATAAGTTTATCTTGGTCTCATCAGATCACAGGACTTATTTCCAGTAATCCATGTCTTTAGTCTGCTTGTCTTCAGCAAACTGTTTGCGGGCTTTCTTGTGCATCATTTTTACAAGAGGCTTCCTTCTGGGGTGACAGCCATGCAAACCAATTTGATGCAGTGTGTGGTGTATGGTCTGAGCACTGACAGGCTGACCCCCCA
>BLSH010040507.1:184335-195667 GCA_018402905.1 Glandirana rugosa
TCTACCAGTCCCTGACGTCCACATGTTCTCTACCAGTCTCTGACCATCTCTTGTACACCTGCAGTCCCTGACCATCTCTTGTAGTACACCTACAGTCTCTGACCCTCTCCTGTACTATGTCTGCAGTCTCTGATCATCTACTGTACTATGTCTGCAATCTCTGACCATCTCCTGTAGTACGTCTGCGGTTTCTGACCATCTCTTGTAGTACGTCTGCAGTCTCTGACATTTTCTTGTACATTTGCAGTCCCTGACTATCTCTTGTATGCGTGCAATCTCTGACCATCTCCAGTAGTACACCTACAGTCTCTGACCCTCTCCTGTACTATGTCTGTGGTCTCTAACCATCTCTTGTACTATGTGTGCAGTCTCTGACCATCTCATGTACTATGTCTGCAGTCTCTGACCATCTCCTGTACTATGTGTGCAGTCTCTGACCATCTCCTGTACTATGTCTACAGTCTCTGACCATCTCCTGTACTAGGTCTGCAATGTCTTTGACCATCTCCTGTAGTACGTCTGCAGTCTCTGACCATCTCCTGTACTATGTCTGCAATCTCTGACCATCTCCTGTAGTACCTCTGCAGTCTCTGACCATCTCCTCTACTATGTCTGAAATCTCTGACCATCTCCTTAGTATGTCTGCAGTCTCTGACCATCTCCTGTAGTTCGACTGCAGTTTCTGACCATCCCTTGTACACCTGCAGTCTCTGACCATCTCACATAGTATGTCTGGCAGTAAACGATATGGACAACCCTTTGGTGTGTCAGCGGCTGCAGTTCAGGCACTGAAAACCTCATTGGTTGGCCATCACTGGGATGCAGTCTCAAACCAAGCTATACATCCACACAACAAATGGAGTGTATTAGAGTCAGAACAAGCTGTTCTGGTTTAAAGTAGACCTTTCACCATGAAGGCCTCTTTCACACACAAACTGCAGTCCCTACTTTCATAGGTGTTTGTGCTCTGCTCATTGCTAATAACACGTTCTAGGAGTTTTCTGTCTATTGGTGGTTCCCCCACCTCCCCAGTCCATGGTGTGCAGGCAGTGAGATGATGTGCTGTAACCTCCAGCAACCAATTAGTGAGTGGTAATGATGTGCTTTAACCTCCAGCAACCAATCAGTGAGCAGTCATGAAGTGAATGGGGGCGAAGAAAATGTTTGCCCAGGGTCCAATCAATATGAAAGGTGGCCCTGATCCTGCACCACATTCAAATTACACTGGCCTTGCAATCTACAGTGGGTGTCAGTGAAATCTTAATGACAACCCTGCTTGCTACGGGGTTACATGGGGCTACATGCTCGCTCCTGTGCTGTGTGGGTCGATGCTCCATCGACCCACACAGCGCTGCTTGGTTCTCCCCCCGACCCCCCCGCTTCACCACTTGGTACCTGCTGCTGAACCCCCCCAGGACAAAAAATTATCTACGGCCCTGCAGGCATCTACATGCAAAGCATGAGCTGCAGTGGAATAAGCACCTCAAAATCCAAGAAAGGTCTCGGGCTCCTCCTGCTTCCTCTTCTGCTGCTGCCTCGGCCTCTTCTTCCACCTCTACAGTGCCAGTGTCACCTACCACCCAGCAAACAGACCATGTGACAGCAACGCCACCATGTCCGTCACCATCCCCAAGCATTTCCACACGGTCCCATGGAAGCTTACAGCTGTCCATCTTCCAAACACTGGAGAGAAAGAGGAAGTACCCCCCTACCCACTCGCGATCCCCGGCCCTGAACGCCAGCATTTCAAAATTCCTGGACTTTTAAATGCTGTCATTCCGTCTGGTGGACACGGACAGCTTTAAAAACCTGATGGTGGTGGCTGTCCTATAGTACGTGGTTCCCAGCCACCACTACTTTTCCAGGCGAGCCATCCCTTCCCTGCACAAACAAGTCGGGGACAAGATCAAGTGTGGACTGCGCAACGCCATCTGTGGCAAGGTCCACATAACCACTGATACATGGACCAGTAAGCACGGACAGGGACGCTATATTTCGCTATCTGCACACTGGGCAAATGTAGTGGCGGGTGGGCCTGAGGCGGATGGCAGTTTGGCGCATGTCCTTCCGCCACTAAGGATTGCAGGGCATTTCTATTTGCCTCCTGTTGCCTCCTCCTACTCCGCTTCCTCCTTCTCTACCACCTCCTCATCCAGTCAGCGTAACACCTTCACCACCAACTTCAGCACATCCAGGGGGAAACGACAGCAGGCTGTTTTAAAACTGATATGTTTGGGGGTTAAACCCCACACTGCGCAGGAGCTGTGGACGGGCATTGAACAACAGACCGATGAGTGGTTGTTGCCACTGAGCCTCAAGCCCGGCCTGGTGGTGTGCAATAATGGGCGAAATCTCGTAGCAGCTCTGGGCCTAGCCGGTTTGACGCACATCCCTTGCCTGGAGCATGTGCTGAATTTGGTGGTGCAGAAATTTCTAAAAAACTACCCGGATATGTCAGAGCTGCTGCATAAAGTGCGGGCCGTCTGTGCGTGCTTTCAGCGTTCTCACCCTGCTGCTGCTCGCCTGTCTGCACTGCAGCGGAACTTCGGCATTCCCACTCATCGCCTTCTATGCGACGTGCCCACAAGGTGGAACTCCACCTTGCACATGCTGGTGAGACTGTGCGAGCAGCAGCCGGCAATAGTGGAGTTTCAGCTGCAGCATGCACGGGTCAGTCGCTCTGCGCAACAGCACCACTTCACCACCGAGTGGGCCTCCATGCGAGACCTGTGTAACATATTGCGGTGTTTCGAGTACTCCACCAACATGGCCAGTGCCGATGATGCTGTTCTCAGAATTACTATCCCACTTCTATGTCTCCTTGAAAAAACACTTTGGGCGATGATGGAAAAGGATGTGGCACAGGAGGAAGAGGAGGAGGAACAGCGGTCATTTCCATGGTTATCAGGCCAGTCATTCCCAATTGGCTCGGAAGGTGGGTTCCTGCACTAGCATAGACCAGGAAAAAAAAATTCAAGCCAGGGCACAGTTCTGGAGGATGAGGAGGACGAGGATGATGATGAGGAGGAGGAACCGTGTTCACAGCAGGGTGGCTAGCAGCGCAGCTCGTGGGCTTGTCTTTGCCTCTGGGCAGCCTGGCATACATAAACGACTACATGCTGCAGTGCCTGCGCAACGACAGACGAGTTGCCAAATATTGTAACTTGTGTTGATTACTGGGTGGCCACCCTGCTGGATCCCCGTTTCAAGGACAACGTGCCTTTCTTAATTCCCTCACTGGATCGTGATCGGAAGATGCATGACTACAAGCGCACGCTGGTAGATGCGCTGCTGAGGGCATTCCCAAATGACACCGGGGGCTCAGTGGAAGCACCAGGCGAAGGCAGAGGAGGAGGAAGAGGTCATCAATGCAGCTGTGGCACCGCCAGCACCTCAGAAGGCAGGATTAGCATGGCCAAAATGTGGAAAAGCTTTGTCAGCAGCACGCCACAACAAACAGCACCACCAGCTGATAGGCAACGTCTTAGCAGGAGGCAGCATTTCAGCAACATGGTGGAACAGTATGTGTGCACATGCCTACACGTACTGACTGATGGGTCTGCCCCATTCAACTTCTGGGTCTCCAAATTGGGCACATGGCCTGAGCTTGCCCTTTATGCCTTAGAGGTGCTGTCGTGCCCTGCAGCCACTGTATTTTCTGAACGTGTGTTTACCACGGTAGGGGGCGTTATCACAGACAAGCGCAGCCGCCTGTCCACAGCCAACGTGGACAAGCTAAATTTTATTAAAATGAACCAGGCATGGATCCCACAAGACTTGTCTGTACCTTGTGCAGAATAGACATTTATACTGGCCTCACACAGCCATTGGTATACTTTTTTTTTTTTTACAACCAAAAAACGAAAAAGAAAAGAAAAAAAAAAAAAGAGAGGTAAAGCCCAGCTCTCCCTCCATTCATTCCATACTTGCATTCTTCCTTTGATTTAGGCTGTCTTCCGATCTTCCGTCACCTTCCCTCTTTTATTCCTGTTTATATTATGCAATTTAAATTTGAGTTTGTGGTCTCTAACCATCTTGCTGTATTCCTCCTCTTTCCTTCTTTTAATATAGACATATTTTTCCTTCCTTATCATTTTATTCATTTCTTTAAACCATTCTATTTGGGTCGGGGGGTTCTCTGCTATCCATTTCTTTGCTATTATTTTCCTCGCTACGAATAGGCTTCTTGCTATTGCTGTTCTCCTCCTTGCCGTTTTCTCATTTATATATCCCAGTATACATGTCGTGGGGGTCAACTCTACTGTTGTTTTAAAGACTTGGTTTATATTTTTAACTATTTCTTCCCAGTACCTATGTAGTTTTGGGCATCTCCACATCATGTGGATCAGGTCTTCCTCTCTGTCTCCACACCTAGGGCACCTCGCATCCTGTCTCCGACCAAATCGGAAAAGCTTCTGTGGTGTATAGTATGATCTATGTATTAAAAACAGGTGCGAGATCCTTTGTGATGAAGACAGAGATATCTTAGCTCCCATTTCTAATATTTTTTCCCACTGTTCCATTTTTATTTCTCCCAGATCTTCCCTCCATTTTTTTATGAACCCAAGTTCCTCCTTTCCCTTCCACCTTGCATCACATATATCCTTATATAGTGCTGTTATCATTCCGTTTGTTTGTTTTGCCTCTATTACTTTTTGGAGTTTTGTTACTTCACACCATTTTAATGGGGTGGGCTTAAATTGCTTCCCCAGGCCGTGTCTCAACTGGAGATATACATAGAAGGACTGTTTAGTTATCCCATATTTGCCCATTAGTTCCTGGAATGATTTCAATGTCGTGTTATTGTACAATTGGCTCAGTCTGTTTATATTTTTCCCTTCCCACTCTCCATTTTTCCCCACCTCCTTTAATTCTTCCAAAAATTTCTTATTCCATATCGGTGAATATTTTGTAAGCCCTTCATAACCCAACATCTTTTTTGCTGTTTCCCATACTTTCATAACTAAGTCGAACGTGGGGGTCTTAATTGAGAAGTGTCCTGCCTCCAATGCTTCCACTACTAAACCCTGGACTGTTCCTTCATCCATCAAGTTCCTTACTGTACTTTCCTCTTCTTGCCTTCCACATCCTCCCATATGTACCAGTTGTGCTGCTAAAAAATAGAACCAAGGTTGGGGTATTTCCAGCCCCCCTTCTTCTTTAGGCCTCTGTAGCGCTTGTAATCCTATCCTAGCATGTTTTCCTTTCCATATTAGTTCTCGGAAGATTGTTTCTATCCTCCGGAACCAGCATTTCGGGATCCAAGTCGGAGAATTCTGCATTATATACAACAATTGGGGTAACCATACCATTTTTATTAGGTTACTTCTGCCTGCAACTGTCAATGGTAATCTATTCCATATTTTTTTTTTTGCTTTTAAATTTCTCTATTAATGGCTCCAAGTTATCTCTTATGTACCCTTGAGGATTTTTACTTATTTGAACACCTAAGTATTTTATTTTGTTCACTACTTTTAAACCCATACTGTTCAGCCTCTCTGTTGTTCCCTCTGTGTCAATCGGTAGTAGATATGATTTCTCCCAATTTATACTTAATCCTGAGATCTTCCCAAATGCCTCTATCAGTTTCATTGCCGCTTTTAAAAATGTCTGGGTGTCCCCCAGGAATAACAGTATGTCGTCTGCATACATTGCCAGTTTCTCCTCCCCTATCTTTCTTTGGAATCCTTTAATTTCTACTGATGCCCTTATTGCTATTGCAAGGGGTTCTAATGCCAGAGCAAAGAGAAGGGGTGACAACGGGCACCCCTGCCTTGTTCCCCTGGTTAGTTGGAAGGCCTCTGAGCACTCATTGTTTATTCGCACCTTCGCCCTTGGTTTTTCATAAAGCATTCTCACCCATCCAACGAACCCTTCTCCTAAGCCAAATTTCGCCAGCACCTGCCACAGGTAATGCCATTCTAAACTATCGAATGCTTTTGTTACATCTAGTGCCAACAACGCCCTTGATCCTTTATCTGTTGTTGGTATTTGGAGATTTAAATATGCCCTTCTAATGTTAGTGCTTATATTCCGCCCGGGCATAAAGCCTGTCTGATCAGGATGTACATACCTTGTTATTACCGCCTTCAACCTGGTAGCTAGGACTCCCACCAGGATCTTAGTATCCGACCCCAAGAGCGCTATTGGCCTATAGGATGCTGGATCTAATGGATCCTTATCCTCTTTTGGTATTACCACAATAGTGGAGTCCATCATGGATTCTGGCAGATGCCCCTCTTCCCGTGCCATATCCAGCACTTTCAGGAGGGCAGGGGCCAGAACCTCTCCATATTCTTTGTATATCTCTGCTGGCAGACCATCTGGCCCCGGCGATTTTTGGTTTGCCATTGTTTTAATTGTCTCTTGTATCTCTTCTAACGTTATCGGGCTATCCAATCTCTCTCTGTGCTCCTCTGAGAGGCACGGGACCTCAAACCCAAGGAGGAAATCCCGTGCCTCCCCTTCTTCCTCCTGGCCTCTTGTTCTATATAATTCCCTAAAGAATTTCCCAAATTCCTCCCCCATTTCGGCCCTTTCTGTAATAATCCCTCCCTCGGTTGTCCTAATTGCCGAGATCCTCGTCTTGGGGGAGTTAGTTCTCGCCACCACCGCTAGCATATGTGCCACATTCTCTCCTTCCACATAGGCCTCTTGTTCCCTAAGCATCTTTGCTTTTTCTACCTCTTCTAGGAGCAATTGTTTATACTTCTGTTGTTCTTCTATCCACCTGTCCAGTTCTGCCGGCGAAGGGTTCTTTATATATCTTCTTTCTGCCTCTGCCACTTTTCCCATTGCCTCTCTTTCTTTTTCTTTAACTGTCCATTTGTTTTGTGCTATCTTTTGTATTAGTATCCCTCTTAGAAAGGCTTTGAGAGAGTCCCAAACCACTCCCATGGGGGCAGTTCCCTGGTTCCTTTCGAGATATTCTTTAATTTGACACTTCATTCCTCCAGGATCCCCTACTAGACCCAACCAGAGTGGATTCATCCTCCATTCCCTTCTACCATTTCTCTCCTCTGTGCTTATTGTCACTATCATTGGCGTATGGTCTGAGAGACTTCTTGGCATATATTTAACTGTGATATTATTTCTTAACGCATTCTCATTCCCCCAGGCCATGTCTATTCTTGACAACGTGCCATGTGTCTTAGAGTAACACGAGTATTCTTTCCCGGTTGGGTTTTTCTGTCTCCAAATATCCTTCCACCCTACTTCATGCATAATTCTATACAGTTTCCCCCTCTGTGATGTCCTTATTTCGCCCTTAACTGTGTATCTATCCTTATCCTCTTCTGCAACTGTATTAAAATCCCCTACCATTACCACCGGTACGTCTGGTTTCTCTGTGGCGAATGCGATTAGTTTATATAATACCTCTTATTTAAATGGGGGTGGGATATATACGTTCGCTAGTATTATCTCCCTGTTCTCCACTAGACAGTGCAAAAAGATATACCGGCCTTTTTCATCTATTATCGCCTTCCTGCGGAAGAACCCCACCTTTGATCCAATCAATATACTCACTCCCCTGGAGTATGTTGAGTGGACAGCGTGGTACTGGGTCTGAAATCCGCGGTGTTTCAGCTTACCCATTGTCTCTTTTGTTAGGTGTGTCTCCTGCAGGCATATTATTGTTGCTTCATATGTTTTCATTAACGAGAAGACAGCAGCTCTTTTTCTCCCGTCCCCCATGCCTCTTATATTCCAGGAGCCAATTTTCATGTTCCTAGTCTGCGTCATTCTAATCTCCGAGACGCGGGAGGAAACCTTAGGGAATAAGAGAGAGAAGGGCAATTCTCTGAATGACAGTAAAATTTTAAAGTGATTTCTTGTGTTATAGTGATTCTTAGTCTACGCCTTGGTGTTTCTCTCTTATTCTCCAATGTTTGTGTGCTTTTTTCCCAGTGCATATTTAATTTATTTTCACAACTCTTCAGTGACCTTTGCCCTTGATTCCTTTTCTTTAGTGTTCTTAATTTTGATTCCGATTTTCCACTCATACAACACTCATACCTCCACCCTAATCCCCCCCTTCCGCCCCCCTCCCCCTCAGGTGATTTAACCCTCCACCCCACTCTCCCACCCTCCCCCTACCCTGACCCTCCTTGGGTCCACTCCTGGGGCCTCCATTGTGACCTTCGTTTTGGCCTACATTCCTTCCCCATACAACCCTCCATTCTCCCTTCCCTCCCGTGCCCTCTTTCCCTTTTCTCACTGTGTGTATCTTCCCTTGTATTAAGCTTTTATATGTTCTCCCTCTCCACATGTAGTAACTCATTCTCAGGGAGGGAGGGTCAAAAAAAAAAAAAAAATGTAATTCTTAAAGAAAGAAAAAAAAAAAAGAAAAAAACGCTTTCACCTAATCTAGGCTGTCCACTCCCGCTTTATCCCTCTACCTGTGTTGTGAAGGGGAGTTGGTATTCCTCCCATTTCCCCCCAACTTATAGTGCTCGTATCCTTTCTTTGTTTTCCCCCACCCATACTGACGCTTCCCTGGCCGTGTTAAAAAAATACGTTTCTCCCCCTGCTATTATACGCAGTTTTGCTGAGTACAACATGGCATATGATACTTTTAATTGTTGTAGTCTCTTCTTAATCTCTACAAACGTAGCTCTCCTTTTTTGAACCTCAGGTGAGAAATCTGGATATATTGAAATCCTGGTTCCGTTATATCTTATTTCTCCCTTCTCCCTGGCTTTCCGCAATATCACTTCTTTGTCTCTAAATGCCAGCATCTTGATCAGGAAGGATCTGGATGGGGCCCCGGGCGCTGGGTTCCTGAATGGCACCCTATGTGCTCTCTCCACAGCGAAATAGGGAGAAAAACTTTCCTCTCCAAAGGTATCCTTCAACAGTCTCTCCGTGAACTCAACTGGGTTTATTCCCTCGCTTTTCTCAGGTAGGCCCACAATTCTTAAGTTGGATCTTCTCATTCTATTTTCCAGCTCCTCCATTCTCGCCATATAAGGGTTAATTTTGTTCTCCAGATCTTTTATTCTTTGGTTCAGCGGGTTTTGTTCGTCCTCTATTTGACTGATCCTATTCTCCAGTTCTGTAGTTCTTTCCCTTATCTTCTGGGCATCTTGTCTTAGGTGATTGATCTCTTCACTTAGGCCTTTCAGTTGTTCTGTGACTTCAATCATAGACATTTTACAGTCCTTTACCGCCTCCAAGACTTCTCTTAGGGTGGGTTCTTGGCTCCCTTGCATCTCTGCTGAAGTTTTAAGATGGTGGGGCGCCAGACCCTGCCCTTCCTTTTTGCCCCATCCCACTTCTTAGAAGCCACACCCCTTATAGGCTCCACCCACTCTGTACACAATGTACAGTATAACTCAGCTGTCAGTCTTAATTCTCAATAAAATATTGCTGGCTCATTCATCCATTAAATCCCAAAGGTAAAGAATTACATGAGCTGTGAGGTCTGCACAGGAACCCAGCACAGACTGCTATTATGTGGGTTTTCATGTATGTGCTGTGCCATCAAGCACCATCCTAATTCCTTATTTTATAATAGGAACGCTGGAAATCCTCCACTAACCCCTGACACAAGGTGAGCCATAGAAATGTCCCTGGTTTTTGGAACTGAGCAGCTTCCCTAACATAAATCTTCATTATCTGTCCAAAAAAGTTCAAAATGTAATTATAAAATCAGGTGCTTTAAGATGGCATTAATTGGAAAGCAGTTATTGCAGAGAAATGGTCATGAGTAGACATTCCTCTTGTTCTGTTGTTTGATGCTGAGATACACAGAGGCTGAGCACAGGCAGCTTCAACCAACACAGCAACTCCACTGCTGGGGACTTGTTGGTCCCTGCATTGGAAGTCATGAATCATTGCCAACATTGCACTGAATGCAAGGATGAAGAAGTGACCAGGAGAGGAGTTGTTGCTGTTTTGGTTGAAGCTGCCTGTTAAACAGTAAAGCATGAAGAGCTGAGGGTGTGCTGCTGAGCTCTGTGGTTCCCCAATGTCAGCAGACTAATTGCAGATCAATTACTGCCTGTGTATCCCTGAGAACTCCCTGTGACTTACATGCCAGCTCAGAGTTCTTATCCTACTGCTGAGCTTTGGAAGGGATCTGTTCAGCCTTATCTGTTATCTAAGGATGCAGACTAATCACTGCCTGTGTATTGCTGGGAGCTCCCTGTCATGTGTGCCCAGATATCTAACCTTGCAGGCATTGCTGTGCTTGGATACCTCGATTCCCCCATGTCCTCTCCCTCTGCTCTGCACAGGATGGTGGGTGGGGGAAGGGTCCCTGTGGAAAGGGGAAACTTTGCTGGAGGTAGAGACTAAGTGTCGGAGTGCGACTTGTGGAGGGGGGGACATGGCTGGGCAGCTGGCCAGAATGTGTAACTGCAAGCAGAGAAAATCTTGGCTCCCCCCCCAGGCAGAGACAAAATGGACTAGGCAGTTTAAGGTCTGCAGATTCAGACGTCCTAAAAAGCTCCTATTCTCAGAATGGAATGTTGGAAAGCAGCCAATGAGGGTGGAGAATTCATTTTACTGTGTTCTAGATAGGGTTTTTTAGTGAGATTTGGGACGTTTGCCCTGTTGCTATGCAGATTACACTTCTCTTTCTTATCTAATCTGTCTATTCCAGCAATTAGCAACAGAAGCACAGCTATAGAGAAATTCCAAAGGTTTTTTTTCTTTGGAGTTTCTCTCTAGCTGTGCTGGCTGTTGGTTAATAATTATAGTTAATTTTTATTTTTATTTCTTCCATATTTTTTTGGTGGGGCTCCGCCCCTACAGCCCTTATGGACGAGCCTCCACTGGTTCCCCCCTTTTGCTGGGGAGTGTGCAAATTTTTCAAGTTTGGCCCCTGCCTGGCTTTTGCCCTTCTCCTTACCCGGCGCTTGGGCCGGCTCCTGAGGGGCCCCCTCTTCCCATTTTTTCTTAGTCATAATATATCTTGACTTGGTGTTCCCAGCTTTTAGTTCTTTTTCAGCTTAAGTGTTGTATACCGTCTGCTTATTCAGTTATTTTACCAATCTTAGATTTCAACGTATACACCGAGGCTAAGTTTCTTGTAATGGGATTGAGGCAGGGACACCCCCACTTACTCTCACCGTGTCCCGGTCAGAGTCACTATCTGCCTTCCCGACTTGTATATAGTCTCCCGGGAGACTTCCAATAATCCGTTACCCATTTACTGCAAATCCAGTAAGAGATGTTCCTGCCCAATCTTTGGGGTTGTTTATCCCGTCGTTTGTCCCGCTCTCATTATGTATGTGTCCCGGCTGTTATATCTCTACTTTTATTTCTATTCCTTTTAACTCTATTGTGGGGGGTTCCAGCAGCCACCATGTTCAGGGTGTGCTATATG
>BLSH010040532.1:49241-62378 GCA_018402905.1 Glandirana rugosa
GACCGGGATATCCTCATCCGCTACTTTCTAAAATCATCGCCTACTCCTATAGGGCCAGGTTCCAGCTGTTGCTGTAAGGGACAGATTATTGTTCTAAAATCATCGCCTACTTCTATAGGGCCAGGTTCCAGCTGTTGCTGTAAGGGACAGATTATTGTTCTAAAATCATCTCCTAGTTCTAAAGGGAGAGGTTCCAGCTGTTGCTGTAAGGGACAGATTATTGTTCTATAATCATCTCCTAGTTCTAAAGGGAGAGGTTCCTGCTGCTCCTGTAAGGGACAGATTATTGTTCTATAATCATCTCCTAGTTCTAGTTCTAAAGGGAGAGGTTCCAACTGTTGCTGTAAGGGACAGATTATTGTTCTAAAATCATCGCCTACTCCTATAGGGCCAGGTTCCAGCTGTTGCTGTAAGGGACAGATTATTGTTCTATAATCATCTCCTAGTTCTATAGGGAGAGGTTCCTGCTGTTGGTGTGAGAGGTGCATTTCTTGCACCAAAATAAAAAGTGCGTCTACATTGGTGTTTTCCAAAAAAAAAGAAGGTATTAATTGGTATTAATAAATACTTAAATAGGGCTACATAGTACATTTGCGGGCACAATGAGGAGAGCATAAAATAAGGGACGTGGTCATGGTGCTGCTGGTGATGCTAGTGCTGCTGGTGTTGGTCGTGCTGGTGATGCTCCTGTTGGAAGGAGAGGATGTGGTCGATGTGTGCCAGCTACACGCACAAGAGAAACACCTTCCTCAGGTAGCCAACAGAATCTTCACCGCTATATGGTAGGCCCGAATGCCGCTTAACGATTGGTGAGGCCAGAACAAGTACAGTCGATAGTAGATTGGGTGGCTGACAATGCTTCCAGTTCCTTCACATTGTCTCCCTCCTGGTCCCTTGATGAAAGCTAAGAGTTGGCACCTGAACCCCATGGCCATCTGTCTTTCACCTCAGCCCCTTGTAAATTAGCCAATCTGTCTGAGCCCCAAGTTATGCAAGAGACTCTTATGCTTTTTGATGACTCTCCTGGTGTGCTTTCCGTGGGCCATCCACATAGCGCTGCCCCAGAAGTGGAAGACATTGAGTGCACCAATGCCCAACCACTTCTGTTGCAGGATTAGGACATGGAAACACCAGCGAAGCACGTCTTAGATGATGACGAAACACAGGTGCCAACTTCTGCAGCTTTCCTCAGTCGCAGACTGACAAGGAGGGCAGTGGTGAACGGTGGGTGGAAGATGATGGGGAGGAGGATGATGAGGTCCTAGACCTTACATGGACTGAGGGTCATGCGAGTGACGTGTGCAGTTTGGAGGAAGAGGTGGTGATCGCACAGAGGCACCAGCACAGCAAAAGAAGAAGAAGGTTGCAAAAGCAGAGGGAGCGTCCCCTAGACAGTATGCTTGCTACTACCCACTGCACCCTGGGACCTAGCACACCAAAGGCAGCTCAAAGGCGTTCCCCCGCGTGGCAGCTCCTCAGACAATGTGCTGATGACAAGACATGTGTGGTTTGCAAGCTGTGCAATGATAGCCTGAGCCGGAGCATGAATGTTCTAAACCTGAGCACAAGCTGCATGATCAGGCATGTAAATTCAAGGCACAAGCTGCATTGGAATAATTACCTCAAAATCCAAGAAAGGTCTCGGCCTCCTCCTGCTTCCTCTTCTGCTGCTGCCTCGGCCTCTTCCTCCACCTCTACTGTGACAGTGTGACCTGCCACCCAGCAAACAGATGATATGACAGCAACGCCACCATGTCCGCCACCGTCCCCAAGCATTTCCACACCATGGTCCCATGGAAGCTTACAGCTCTCCATCTCCCAAACACTGGAGAGAAAGAGGAAGTACCCCCTACCCACCCGCGATCCCTGGCCCTGAATACCAGCATCTCAAAATTCCTGGCCTTTGAAATGCTGTCATTCTGTCTGGTGGACACGGACAGTTTCAAAAACCTGATGGCGGTGGCTGTCCCACAGTATGTGGTTCCCAGCCGCCACTACTTTTCCAAGCAAGGGGACAAGATCAAGTGTGCACTGCGCAACGCCATCTGTGGCAAGGTCCACATAACCACTGATACATGGGCCAGTAAGCACGGGCAAGGACGCTATATCTCGCTAACTGCACACTGGGCAAATGTAGTGGTGGGTGGGCCTAAGCCGGCTAGCCATTTGGCGCATGTCCTTCCACCACCGAGGATTGCAGGGCATTTCTCTTTGCCTCCTGTTGCCTCCTCCTCCTACTGCACTTCCTCCTCCTCGACCACCTACTCATCCGCTCAGCATAACACCTTCACCACCAACATCAGCACATCCAGGGGGAAACGACAGCAGGCTGTTTTAAAACTGATATGTTTGGGGGATAAACCCCACACTGCGCAGGAGCTGTGGACGGGCATTGAACAACAGACCAATGAGTGTTTGTTGCACTGAGCCTCAAGCCCGGCCTGGTGGTGTGCGACAATGGGTGAAATCTCATAGCGGCTCTGTGCCTAGCTGGTTTGACGCACATCCCTTGCCTGGCGCATGTCCTGAATTTGGTGGTACAGAATTTTCTAAAAAACTACTCGGATATGTCAGAGCTGCTGCATAAAGTGCAGGCCGTCTGTGCGCACTTTCGGCGTTCTCACCCTGCTGCTGCTCGCCTGTCTGCGCTGCAGCGGAACTTCGGCCTTCCCGCTCACCGCCTCATATGCGATGTGCCCACAAGGTGGATCGTCACCTTGCATATGTGGGAGAGACTGTGCGAGCAGCAGCAGGCAATAGTGGAGTTTCAGCTGCAGCATGCACGGGTCAGTCGCTCTGCGGAACAGCACCACTTCACCACCAATGAGTGAGCCTCCATGCGAGACCTGTGTAGCGTATTGCGGTGTTTTGAGTACTCCACCAACATGGCCAGTGCCGATGAGGAAGATCATGAGGAGGAGGAGGAACCACAGCAGGATGGCACCCAACGCAGCTCGTGGGCATCACTGGAGCGTGGCAGGGACACAGATGATATACCTCCCACAGAGGACAGCTTGTCTTTGCCTCTGGGCAGCCTGGCACTCATGGCCGACTACATGCTGCAGTGGCTGCGCAACAAAAGCATGTAGCAAAGAGTTGCCCACATTGTAAAGTGTGCCGATTACTGGGTGGCCACCCTGCTGGATCCCCGTTACAAGGACAATGTGCCATCCTTAATTCCCTCACTGGAGCGTGATCGGAAGATGTGCAACTACAAGCGCACGCTGGTAGACGCCCTGCTGAGGGCATTCCCAAATGACACCGGGGGCTCACTGGAAGCACAAGGTGAAGGCAGAGGAGGAGAAAGAGGCTGCCAACGCAGCTATGGCACCACCAGCACCTCAGAAGGCAGGGTTAACATGACCGAAATGTGGCAAAGCTTTGTCAGCAGCCTGCCACAACAAACAGCACCACCAGCCGATAGACAACGTCTTAGCATGAGGCAGCATTTCAGCAACATGGTGGAAGAGTATGTGTGCACACGCCTACACGTACTGACTGATGGGTCTGCCCCATTCAACTTCTGGGTCTCCAAATTGGCCACATGGCCTGAGCTTGCCCTTTATGCCTTGGAGGTGCTGGCCTGCCCTGCAGCCAGTGTATTGTCGGAATGTGTGTTTAGCACAGCAGGGGGCGTTATCACAGACAAGCGCAGCCGCCTGTCCACAGCCAACGTGGACAAGCTAACCTTTATTAAAATGAACCAGGCATGGATCCCACAAGACTTGTCTGTACCTTGTTCAGAATAGACATTTAGACCAGACTCACACAGCCATTCGTATACTTGTTTTTTTGAATATGCCTCAATATGTTGGGGGCTACCCCAATTATAAACAAAAAAAAACAGTGTTGGTTACCTCCTCCTACTCCTCCACCACCGCCTCTTCCACCTACACTGCCACGGTCAAGGCCTAGTCAACCTCTAGGCTCCTACTCCACATCCACCCCCCCTTCCTATTTTTTTTTTATTTAATTTGATTGTAATTTATTTTCCCCATTTTTTTGTAGTGCACTTGCCCTACTCTTACCCCCATATTACTTCCCTTTGCAGCCCTCTAGCACTTCCCAGGACTTTGTTACAGCCATTTTTGTGCCGAAAAGTTTGGGTCCCCATTGAATTCAATGGGGTTCGGGGTCCGGGATAAAGTTCGGGTCGAGTTCGATACCGAACCCGGACTCTTTCCCGAACATCCGGGGGTTCGATCAACTCTACTAATGAGTAACCCTGATAACCTGTTTAAGGAAAATTTCCTTCCCTTTAAAACAAAATATATAGAATCCCTCACAAATACATCTAGATACGAATTTTCCTGGGCCGGAAGACTGGCGGCCTATAAAATTACCGCACTTCCCCAACTACTGTACATGTTTCGCTCCCTTCCTATACCAATACCTCTCACATTTATAAAATCTCTTCAAACGCTCCTAAGTAAATACGTCTGGCAAAACAAGAAACCAAGGGTTAACAGAAACTGGCTATACAAGCACCGCACAGTAGGGGGCTTAAGCCTAGCCAATATTCTAGACTACTACTCAGCTTCTATACTAACGCAGCTCAAAGCATGGTTCTCAGTAGACGGCATCCCCCTATGGTGCCACATAGAAAGCCAAAACATACCCAACCTAAACTTAAAATCATAGCTATATAGCCTACATCTGAAAGCGCCCCTCCCCAAACAATTATCACCACCCATAATAGCGTCCATAAAAGTCTGGAGGAAATTTACCAATATGACATGGCAAAATACACCCACCTCCTTACCAAATATCCCAATAAACGTTGTCCATAAACTAATCCCATACTTTTCAATTGCCCCTTGGTCTGCAGGCCACACAAGCTCACTAAATGACCTACTCGCGCACAATAGGGTTAAGCCATTTTCACAACTCCAGGAAGACCTCAAGGTCACAGAGGTGAACAAATTCCAATATCTTCAATTAAAACATTGTATAAATAATAATCCCCATCTGGTAACGCAAATCCCAAACAACCAAATGATTAAGGGAATAACTTTATTTTATAAGCTAATGCACGAAAAACCCAATTTCCAACATAACAACATACTGTATACATGAGAAAGGGACTTAGGGCACTACTACACCAGCGAACAATGGGAAAACACCATTAGATCTATATATAAAGCTACCACTTGCACCGCTGTCTGGGAATTGGCACAAAGCATGATTCAACGTAGGTACCTCACACCCCAAAAAATCGCTTCCTTTGACCACAACACATCTCCAACCTGCTGGAGGCAGACTGTTCCATATAATGTGGCAATGCCCGAAGTTAACCAAATACTGGTCAGAGACATTTCAAATCATATCTAAGATTACAGGCACCACACATCAACCATCCCCAGCATTAGGTCTACTAAATCTTAATATAGAAAGCATCCCCTACAACTTACGCAACATTCACCCACATTCTCCTAGCATCAAGACAAAACATCACGAAACGCTGGAAGACTAACAATGAACCACAATCAATGCAGGTAATAAAACAAGTCCAAGAACACCGCACGTACAAACTAACACTCATACCAGATAAGAGCAACTACAACAAACTTCACCAACTATGGCTAGCCTTGGGAAATATGGTATAAGAATCAACAAAAATTTGATCAACAGGCGTGTATAGTGGCAGGCTCCTCCTTTCTACCCCCTCCCCTTAACATAAAACCTTCTCCCCTCCTTTCTTCCCTCCCTTCTTCTACCTTCCTTCTCTCCTCTCCTCTTCTATGCTTCTAAGTTTATTACAAAACAAGGAAGGCATTATATTGTTAAGTGATTAAACTGTTTATGTTTAGCTGGATCATAACACTATGAGAGCTGGCACGCCAATGTCCGGGTGCCTCCCCTGAACCTCGGAAACAGGCAGGGAAAACACCTCCCATGCCTCCAAACACAGGGAAGACCAGCCTATAACTCCTTCCAGACACAGTGTCTTCCCAAAGGGGTGTCTGGGGGGGAGGCAGAATATACCCTGATGACATTACTCATTCTTTGAACTACCTAGCTCTGGGGGGGGGGCTAGGCTTCGCAGCAGAAAACAATTGAAAGAATGTGCAGCCACCTTAACCATCATTAGTAACAATTTGTTAGTGGTTTATTGCCTTCACAACAATCTTTGTATATGAACCAATATTCGTAAATTGTACCAATGCAAGATACAATGTTTATTTGAACAATTTTCAAAAGAAACAAATTAAAATTAAAAGGGGGACCTGAGCTCCTGCCCAGCAAGAGGACCAGCTGTACTGCTTTATTGCAGATACTTTTCTTCTAGTCCCCCCCCCCCCCCATAGTGCAGCCGGAGGGAGATGAGAAAGAGGATCAAGGTCTGCAATAAGGCAGTACAGCCAATTCTCCTGTACCCAGCCCGGGCCCCATCAGTTTAAAAGGGGGACAAGGGCAACTGCTGAGCAAGCGGACCAGCTGTACTGCCTAATTACAGACACTGATCCTCTAGTTGCTCCACCTGCAGTGCAGCCAAAGGGAGGGGTAGGAGGGGAAGAGGATGGGTGGAGACTCCTGTATCTGGCCAGGACCCCATCAGTTGAAATGGGGGATCAGGGTACATGCCGAGCAAGAGAATCAGCTGTACTGCCTTATTGCAGATACAGATTCTATAGTTTCTCCCTCTATAGTGCAGCCAGAGGGAGGGGGGGATGGGGAGCAGAATTTACAGGAGAGGAGTGTGGAGGGTATGACAGTGAGCAGTATGTAGAGGAGAGTAGTGTGGAGGGTATGGCAGTGAGCAGTATGTAGAGGAAAGGAGTGTGGAGGGTATGGCAGTGAGCAGTATGTACAGGAGAGGAGTGTGGAGGGTATGGCAATGGGCAATATGTAGAGGAGAGTAGTGTGGAGGGTATGGCTGTGAGCAGTATGTAGAGGAAAGGAATGTAGAGGGTATGGCAGTGGGCAATATGTACAGGAGGGGAGAGTGAAGGGTATGACAGTGGGCAGTATGTAGAGGAGAGGAGTGTGGAGGGTATTAAAGTTAGCAGTATGTAGAGGAGAGGAGTGTGGAGGGTATGACAATGGGCAGTATGTAGAGGAGAGGAGTGTGGAGGGTATTAAAGTTAGCAGTATGTAGAGGAGAGTAGTGTGGAGGGTATGACAGTGGGCAGTATATACAGGAGAGGAGTTTGGAGGGTATGACAGTGGGCAGTATATACAGGAGAGGAGTTTGGAGGGTATGACAGGGAGAAGTATGTTGTAATGAACTAGGTAACAGAGAGTAGAGCCTGTATCTGGTAGAAGGAGACCTCTCATACAGCCCCGACTCAGAGCTCACTGGAATGGGGACAGTAATCTTGTGAGTACAGTGAGGTAAGCAACTGAAGACTGTATGCTGGACGCTGGATGAGGGGCTGCTAGCATTAGACAGCAGACAGCTGGAACAGCAGCAGTACATAAGTGATCACCGGAGCTAGATGCAGGCAGACAGCTGGGGACTGGACAGCCACAGTAGATTAGTGATCACTGGAGCTGTAAGCACAACACTGGACAGCGGACAGCTGGATGCAGGGCAAGCAGGAGAAATGTCAGACAAGCCGGGTCAAACTCAGATGAATGGAGCAGCAGAATCAGTAGGCAAGAATGGTAAGAGGTCAAGCTGAGTTCAGCAACGGGTATCGGGCAGGCAGAAGTAAGCAGGGTCCAAAACAAGCCGGGTCAGGGTAGGAAAAGGCAGAGTGGTCCAAACAAGCTGGGCCAATCAGGTAGCAGATCAGGTAGCAGATAACAGGCAAGCAGGTATCAGGAACGGACTAGCTGCAGATCAGACAGCACTTAAGCCAAAGTCGGACTTCCTTATAAAGGCCCATGTGATGTGCTGACAGAGATGCTGGGTCCTAGAGCCCTCCTGCTCTGACAGATTCTGGGTCCTAGAGTCCTCCTCCTAATGGTGCCCTGACAACACCACTGCACATGCGTACATGTGCGTGCCTCCAAACGGTGATGGGAACCTTCGTTTGAATACGTGAGCATGTGAGCACAAGCGTGCACGATCACAACGCTCGTCTGGATCCCTGACATGTGTACAGGAGAGGAGTGTGCAGGGTATGACAGTGGGCCGTATGTAGAGGAGAGGAGTGTGAGTGTGGATTGTATGATAGTGAGCAGTATGCACAGGAAAGGAGTGTGAATTGTTTGACAGTGGGCAGTATGTAGAGGAGAGGAGTGTGAAAGGTATGACGGTGATTAGTATGTACAGGAGAGGAGAGGAGTGTGAAGGGTATTACAGTGAGTAGTATGTAGAGGAGAGGAGTGTGAAGGGTATGACAGTGGGCAGTGTGTAGAGGAGATGAGTGTGGCGGGTATGACAGTGAGCAGTATGTACAGGAGAGGAGTGTGGAGGGTATGACAGTGGGCAGTATGTACAGGAGAGGGGTGTGAAGGGTATGACAGTGGGCAGTATGTAGAGGAGAGGATTGTGGCGGGTATGACAGTGAGCAGTATGTACAGGAGAGGAGTGTGGAGGGTATGACAGTGGGCAGTATGTAGAGGAGAGGAGTGTGGAGGGTATGACAATGGGCAGTATATACAGGAGAGGAGTTTGGAGGGTGTGACAGTAAGAAGTATGTTGTAATGAACTAGGTAACAGAGAGTAGAGCCTGTATCTGGTAGAAGGAGACCTCTCATACAGCCCCGACTCAGAGCTCACTGGAATGGGGACAGTAATCCTGTGAGTACAGTGAGGTAAGCAACTGAAGACTGTATGCTGGACGCTGGATGAGGGGCTGCTAGCATTAGACAGCAGACAGCTGGAACAGCAGCAGTACATAAGTGATCACCAGAGCTGGATGCAGGCAGACAGCTGGAGACTGGACAGCCACAGTAGATTAGTGATCACTGGAGCTGTAAGCACAACACTGGACAGCGGACAGCTGGATGCAGGGCAAGCAGGAGAAATGTCAGACAAGCCGGGTCTAACTCAGATGAATGGAGCAGCAGAATCAGTAGGCAAGAATGGTAAGAGGTCAAGCTGAGTTCAGCAACGGTTATCGGACAGGCAGAAGTAAGCAGGGTCCAAAACAAGCCGGGTCAGGGTAGGAAAAGGCAGAGTGGTCCAAACAAGCTGGGCCAATCAGGTAGCAGATCAGGTAGCAGATAACAGGCAAGCAGGTATCAGGAACGGACTAGCTGCAGATCAGACAGCACTTAAGCCAAAGTCGGACTTCCTTATAAAGGCCCATGTGATGTGCTGACAGAGATGCTGGGTCCTAGAGCCCTCCTGCTCTGACAGATTCTGGGTCCTAGAGTCCTCCTGCTAATGGTGCCCTGACAACACCACTGCACATGCGTACATGTGCGTGCCTCCGAACGGTGATGGGAACCTTCGTTTGAATACGTGAGCATGTGCGCACAAGCGTGCACGATCACAACGCTCGTCTGGATCCCTGACATATGTACAGGAGAGGAGTGTGCAGGGTATGACAGTGGACCGTATGTAGAGGAGAGGAGTGTGAGTGTGGATTGTATGATAGTGAGCAGTATGCACAGGAAAGGAGTGTGGATTGTTTGACAGTGGGCAGTATGTAGAGGAGAGGAGTGTGAAAGGTAGGACGGTGATTAGTATGTACAGGAGAGGAGAGGAGTGTGGAGGGTATTACAGTGAGTAGTATGTACAGGAGAGGAGTGTGGAGGGTATGACAGTGGGCAGTGTGTAGAGGAGATGAGTGTGGCGGGTATGACAGTGAGCAGAATATAAAGGAGAGGAATGTGGAGGGTATGACAGTGGGCAGTGTGTAGAGGAGATGAGTGTGGCGGGTATGACAGTGAGCAGTATGTACAGGAGAGGAGTGTGGAGGGTATGACAGTGGGCAGTATGTACAGGAGAGGGGTGTGAAGGGTATGACAGTGGGCAGTATGTAGAGGAGAGGATTGTGGCGGGTATGACAGTGGGCAGTATGTACAGGAGAGGAGTGTGGAGGGTATGACAGTGGGCAATATGTAGAGGAGAGGAGTGTGAAGGGTATGGCAGTGGGCAGTATCTACAGGAGAGGAATGTGGAGGGTATGACAGTGAGCAGTATTTAGAGGAGAGGAGTGTGGAAGGAATGACGGTAAAGAGTATGTACAGGAGTGTAAAGGGTATGACAGTGAGTATTATGTAGAGGAGAGGAGTATGAAGGGTATGCCAGTGAGCTGTATGTAGAGGAGAGGAGTGTGGAGGGTATGACAGTGGACAGTATGTACACGAGATGAGAGTGAAGGGTATGACAGTGAGCAATATGTAGAGGAGAGGAGTGCAGAGGGAATGAAAGTGGGCACAATGTAGAGAATAGGAGAGAAGGGTATTACAGTGGGCAGTATGTAGAGGGGAGGATTGTGGAGGGTATGATAGTGGGCATGATGTAGAGGACAGGAGTGTGGAGGTTATGGCAGTGAGCAGTATGTACAGGAGAGGAGTGTGGATGTTATTACAGTGGGCGGTATGTAGAGGAGAGGAGTGTGGAGGGTATGACAGTGGGCAGTATGTAGTGGAGAGGAGTGTGGAGGGTATGACAGTGAGCAGTATGCAGAGGAGAGGAGTGTAGAGAGTATGACAGTGGGCAGTATGTAGAGTAGAGAAATGTGGAGGGTATAACAGTGGGCAGTATGTACAGGAGAGGAGTGTGGAGGGTATGACAGTGAGCAGTATGAAGAGGAGAGGAGTGCTGAGGGTATGACAGTGGGCAATATGTAGAGGAGAGGAGTGTGGAGGGTATGACATTGGGCAGTATGTAGAGGAGAGGAGTGTGGAGGGTATGACAGTGGATAGTATGTACAGGAGAGGAGTGTGGAGGGTATGACAGTGGGCAGTATGTAGAGGAGAGGAGTGTGGAGGGTATGACAGTGGGCAGTATGTAGAGGATTGGAGTGTATAGAATTTGATGAAAGGTCAGTAGCAATGGAGGAAAATCATTTTTACTATTAGAGCTGAGGAATTAGAAGGGATCTTGGGGTGAGACTGACCTACCTGTAAGGAAGGTGCGTTGTCCGGAGGTCAGGTGATGTCAGGAGGGGAAGGGAAGGGCTGCCTTGTAGGGAAAACACTGATGTGGGCTTCAATAAAATGGCCTCTGTGGCCACCATGTTGTTGACAATCACAGCTCATCACTGTAGAGCTCACCTCGTGTATATAATGCATATATATACTTTACACTGTACAGGAATCTGGACTACTGAATGTGACTCTTAACATCTTAACATGGGATATGCAGAGCAAATAGTAAAAGTAAAGGAAGAAAACAACAACAAAAATATCCCACACCCCCGCCATTGTTTTTTTTTTTAAAAAAACAATTATGAATTTATTTATATTTTAAATCTGTATAGAGAAAGCAAACTTTGGTATTTTGCATTTCTCCTGATTGCCGGCAGTGAGAGGGGAAGAGATGGCCGATGGTTCTCATAATTATTATATAATATAGGACAGGGTCATAGAAATATAAACTCTTATTATCCAAAGCTCTATGAGCCGGGCCCTCCTCTCCCTTCTGCATTGAACTGTATTGTAATTGTGATGCCCCCCCTCTACATTGTAAAGTGCTGTGTAAACTGTTGGCGCTATATAAATCATGTATAATAATAATAATAACTTACTCTGTTGCGGAGTCCGTTGGGTTCAGATGTATTTTTCTTGTAGGACATTTCCTGTAGAGCATGGGCCAGGATATATACAGCCGTGTATGCGAAGGAAGGTAGAGGTGTCTGACCAGTAAATAATGAGGACACATCTTTTATACCTGGACAATTGCTTGCAAAAAATAAATAGTAAAATTGAAACATCTCATTTTTGTCTTCATTTGGGGAAAGACACCCAAACCAGTAAATCCAAAGATCTTCCATTATCGGGTCCTTTAAGCAGTCAGAGATGTTGAAGCCATTGGGATATCTATTGAGTTGTAGGTGGGGGGCTTTTGGTGGCCAAACAAATATGAAGCTGCAGTTGAGTGCTATAGCGTTCTCTTTATATTTATTACTTAGTTTATCCCATGAAGGTGGGAAAATAAATGTGTTCTGCTTTAAATACGTGGATATATCAGAAAGAAAAGTATCTGCACGACCAATGGACACTATGGCAGTTCCACACACGATGGTAACTTTAGCTATTGAATTAACAAGAATCCTTCTCTGAATAGCAGTTTTTAACCATACATGGATTGGAATGATATATTCTGTACAGATCCCGTGTTGTCTCAGCATCTTACTCAGCTCTTGGGCCTCCTCATCACCGCTGCCGTCCCATGATGTTAATATTCCAACCCAGTTCCACCCAAAATGCTGCAAAAGTTTTATAACGGCTGCATAATGGACCCGATCATCCGGTGTCATACGGAATAAAGCTGGATACATTTTTCCATCACTCAGGCGAGGGTTGGTCACTCCATAACTGATCTAGATAAGATATTGAGAAAGATTTTAATGGGATGCCATTATACAGACCGGTGCTTCTCAGCTAGGGTTCTGCAAGAACTACAAAACAATTTTATGGGGGATGTAAACCACCCAATATTTTCTCAGGTCTGTTCTTTATGCTCATTGACAGTCAGGGTTGTCCACTTGCACTAATACCCAATGATTCCTTTGTAGTTCTGGCTCCTATACAGTCAGGGAACTGAAGAAGGAGGTGACTTCTATGCTTATGGCAGTGCTGTCCATGTGGCTGGATTTGTAGGTGAGCTCTTAGTATTCTACCCCCAATTCAGCTGCTCTCTACCACCACCCCCGCACACAAACTGTGAATCACCACAGCTAAAAGAATTTTATAGCTGTGGAAATGCAGAGCCGCTGGAGCACACGGCTGATATGGTTGAATTGGAAGGTGAGAGGTGTGGAGGGCAGAGAGCCATCAGGGCACATGACTGGATCGGGGGGTGAGAGCTGCAGGGGACAGAGAGCCACCAGGGCACATGTCTGGATCTGGGGGTGAGAGCTGTGGGGGGCAGAGAGCCATCAGGGCACATGTCTGGATCTGGGGGTGAGAGCTGTGGGGGGCAGAGAGCCATCAGGGCACATGTCTGGATCGGGGGGTGAGAGCTGCAGGGGACAGAGAGCCACCAGGGCACATGACTGGATCGGGGGGTGAGAGCTGTGGGGGCAGAGAGGGGTGTCGAGAGTGGGGGGCTAGGTCAGTACACGGGAC
>BLSH010040532.1:67225-82279 GCA_018402905.1 Glandirana rugosa
TAACGGATGAGGATATCCCGGTCGACAACGACATTCACTGTGAACTAGGAGATGATTTTTGAAAAATAATGTGTCACTTACAGCAACAGCTGGCCCTATAGGAGTAGGCAATGATTTTGGAACAAGAATCTGTCCCTCTAAGCAGAAGCCTCTACCTAGTGCAGTCAGATCACTCAAAGCAGCAGTATGTGAAATCTCAAATTACTCCCACAATATGATCGTTGTGTACGATCCCACAATCTGATCGTTGTGTACGAACGTACGATCGTTTCGTTAGACAGAGTTTAATCTGCAATCTCCAACTCTAAGCAGCAGTATTTGAAATCTCAAATTCCCCCAACAATCTGATCGTTGAGCACGATCGTGGCGATCGTTATTTTATGCAGAGTTTGATCTGCAACTCAAAGCAGCGGTATGTGAAATCTCTAATTTCTGCTATCTGTCCTCAGAGCAACAGCACAGACAGCAGTATTAAAGTAATGATGCACTGGCCAATCACAGCCATGGCCTTAGTAGGCATGGCTGTGATGGTTTCTAAGGGCAAACCAGTGAAACCCTTGTTGATTGGCTGCCCTGCAGCTTCTCAACACGTGGAGTAAAATAGCAGAACCCCGGACCGAACCCGAACGATTTTTGAAATGTCCGGGTCCGTGCCCCGGACACCCGAAAGTTCGGTACGGACCCGAACGGTACAGTCCGGGTTCGCTCAACACTACTAATAGGTTATCCAAACTTATAGGTGAATATATCCATAAAGACCAGGTGGGTTTCATCCCAGGTAGACAAGGTCCGGACCAGATCCGCAGAGCAGTTAATATTATCTCGCTTCTAAACTCTAATTGGGATGGTGGACTCCCTTGTGAAGGATACATACTTTCCGTAGACCTACAAAAAGCATTTGACACCCTTAGTTGTTCTTACTTGTTTGAGATCCTCTCCAGATGGGGCTTTGGTCCTAAATTCATCAAGACCCTTAGGGCTCTTTACGCCAACCCTAGTGCTCAGGTCAAAATGCAAAATTGCTACTCGGATCCATTTAACATTGCCAGGGGGACCAGACAAGGATGCCCCCTTTCGCCTTTAATTTTTGCAGTGGCGATTGAATCCCTGGCAATAGCCATCAGAGGTCACCCTGACATTCAGGGAGTACGGTGTGGCGGGCAGACACACAAATGTGCTCTGTTCGCAGACAATCTGCTTTTGTTCATCACCTCACCCCTTACTTCTACCCCCCATATTATACAATTACTTCAAGAATTTGGGAGGATCTTGGGATTACATATAAACTGGTCTAAATCAGCAGCTTTAAATATCTCCACTCTGGCCTCTGCAGTCCAGAGGCTTAAAGAGCTCTATAGGTTCTCTTGGAGTACTGACCATATCCCCTATTTGGGGGTCAACCTGGCAGCTAATTTCAAACATCTATACAAAATTAACTACCCCCTTTGTTTAAGAAACTGTCGGAAGACCTCTCTATGTGGGACCAGGAGGGTCTTTCCTGGCTTTGGTAGAATAAATGCAGTAAAGATGACATTACTCCCTAGAGCCCTGTATTTCTTCAGATCTCTTCCAATCTCCCTAAGGAAACAGCAAGTACAGGACTTAAAATCCCGTATAATTAAGTTTGTCTGGGGGCGGTAGGGCTATAGATGTCAAACCAATGTTCTTTACAGGAAACCTTCCCAGGGAGGTCTAGCTCTACCCTGCCTCTTTAAATATTATCAAGCTGCCCAATTAGCACAGTTTTCAGTCATTTACTCTAGGGGAGACAAACCTGACTGGGTTGGAATAGAGAGACAATCAGTACCGCAAAATACTATCGACTTTCTGGTTGGGGCTTCCCGCAAGTCGAGACCCCCAATCCTTGCGCCAACCCTATCTCACTCTATGTCCCTTTGTGGTTCTGTGCTCAAACCACCCCATTTGATCTCACACCTTTGCCCACTTAATCACCTGTTCAACAATCCTCAATTTCCCCCTGGCCTTGAAATTCAGGCCTTTCATTGGTGGACAAATAAAGGCCTTTTTCACATCGGAAACTTTTTTTCCTCCACAGGCCCCATCTCTTTAGCACACTGTATTAATAATTTGGATATGCCGCTTTCCGAGAAATTCCGCTTCCATCAAATACATCTTTTCTTGGCCTCACTTTGGAGATCTAGAAATGATTCAGTGGGCATCACCCCATATGAGAAGTGGTGTTCCGAACTTCAGGACCAAAAAGGGGGCATCTCATTAATCTATGCATCACTGATGGAGAATTCAGCTAAACCCCCATATGTGAATAAATGGGAAAAAGACCTAGCTGTGGCTTGGGATGAGGATAAATGGTACTCCCTATTTCAGAGATCCTCTAAAGGGATGAATAATATCACTCTGAAGGAGGCCAATCTTAAGGTCTTCTTGCGCTGGTATCTGGTCCCAACCAGACTGGCGACTATGTTCCAGAGTGCTTCGGATCTTTGTTTCAGAGGTTGCGGACTCACGGGATCCTTTATCCACATCTGGTGGGAATGCCCTCGTATCCGGGGCTTTTGGAATAAGATTTTTCACCTCCCACGAAGGGTCTTGGGGCGGGCGATCCCCAAAACCCAGAAACAGCCCTTCTCAACGCTAAACCGGACGGTCTTTCTAGGCCCCTCTTTAAACTGGCTCACTTCATCCTACTGGGAGCCAAAATTACAATTACCAGGGCCTGGAAACGCCCTTCGGTCTCTTATTTTGCTGCTAAACAAAAAGTTTCCTGGATCATGACTCAGGAGAGGCTCGCCAACATAATCCTTGATTCCTCATCTAAATTCGATTTAATCTGGGAGCCCTGGAAAAAATACCTTAACCTACCAATATGAGATATTTATATCATAATACCATACTTAGTCCCCTGGTGCCTCACTTCGCTTCACCTAATTTGCCTTGTTCTTTCTTTTCCTTCTGTCCCTATCCTAACTGTCTCTTCCCCTTTTAGCAACTAAAAGCTTCCTTTCCATTCTGGTCTTAGTCATAAGGTTTGCGCTTGATTAGCATAAGCTTACCCTAGGTCCAGGCTCGGACGCTAGGGCCTGTCTTTATAACTAAATAACTATGAGCCTGGGCTATTGCTATGGCACTGCATTATTATTGCCCTAATAGTCCGGGTTTCATCTCTGATAGCGCTGGTTTCCAGAGCCGCTAAAGCCCTATAGATCACTTACGGGTTTAAAAAAGTTACGGTATATATCTAAGTCTGAGGGGGGTGTTCTGCGGTTTTGACCCTCCCCCTTGGGGACCCGTTGCCCACAGCTTGTTCCCCTTAGGGGTGTGATTCGGGTTTTCTCGGGTGGGGGGGTGGGTACCGTAGAATCGTCCCCCTTACAGTCACATCTTTTTAACAGTTTGTATCTATAGATTCTGTCTCTCACATTACTACTAAGTCAGCCCTGCGAGACCGATTGACATTCAAATGTACTGGTTATCCTGGAAGAGACCTTTGTGCACATTATATCGATGTTTTGTATATTTTCCTGCATAAAACTCAATAAAAACATTTAAACGAAAAAAAAAATGTGACTAAAAAGAGCTCAGTTACATATAAAATTAAATTAAGCTTGGATGCAAATAAAGGTTATTTTTTTAGTCCATTTTGTTTCTCTATTGTTTTTTTTTTTTAGAAAGTATCCAACTTAAATGTCCCAAACACTTTGTACTCCAGGATTATCCTTGGTTGTGAATTATTGAATGTCGATAAGGCATGTGGTGGTGAGTATCAAATATTACCCCTGATGTTATATACTTGCATTTTATTTACAATTATGATTTCACTGTGTCTAGCGATGGGTCGAACATCCCTGTGTTTGGTTCACACCAGAACTCCTGAACAGAGAAAAAGTTCTGACCCAAACAATGAACCCTATTAATGTCTATGGGACCTGAATTTGAAAAATCAAAAGTCCCCATTTTGAAGGCTCATATGCAAGTAATTGGCCATAAAAGGGTATGGGGGTTCTGGTATGTATTAATGCAAACATTTTTTTATAAAAGAACAGTTTTACTGGAGCAGTAATTTTAATGTTTATTAAAGTGCAACAATAAAAATGAAAAATGCATTTAAATATAGTGCCTGGGGGGTCCCCTTAGTCTGCCTGTAAATGGCACATCTGTAACATGTATACAACAGGCTGCAGCAAAAATGACATTTCTAAAGAAATAAAAATGCATGAAATGGCATTTAACCAGAAGGAACCGCTCGTCGATCCGGGCCGACGTCATATGATGTCGGCAGCTCCTCGCCGCTCCGCGGGCCCCCGTGGATCAATCGTGTGTCGGGGGGTCGTGCCCCCCCCGATTGGATAAAGAGCCAATAAAATTGGCTCTTTAACACGTGACCGGCTGTGTCCAATCACAGCCGGTCACTACCGATCTCCACGTGCATGCCGCTCGTGCACTCCCCCGGGAAAACCAAAGTACCTGTCACCAGCCCATCCCAGTACCCAAGTACCTGTAACCAGCCCATCAGAGTACCCGAGTACCTGTCTCCTGCACATAAGAGAACCGGAGTACCTGTCACCAGCCCAGCAAAGTACCCAAGTACCTGTCACCTGCCCATTAGAGTACCCGAGTACCTGTCACCAGACCATCAGCGGACCAGAGTACCTGTCACCTGCCCATCTGAGTACCCAAGTACCTGTCACCAGCCCATCAGCGTACCCGAGTACCTGTCACCTGCCCACCTGAGTACACGAGTACCTGTTACATGCCCACCTGAGTACCCGAGTACCTGTCACCAGCCCATCAGAGTACCCGAGTACCTGTCACCTGCCCTTCCTTCAGATTACCCAAGTACCTGTCACCAACCCATCTGAGTAACCGAGTACCTATCTGCAGCCCATCAGAGTACCCAAGTACCTTTTACCAATCCATCAGATTACCCGAGTACCTGTCTCCAGCCCATCAAAGTACCCAAGTACCTATCTGCAGCCCATCAGAATACATGAGTACCTATCTGCAGCCCAGTAGAGTACCTGAGTACCTATCTGCAGCCCATGCCTCATAGAATATACCTCAAGTGTTTGCTTTCTAAAATGGGGTCATTTTGTGGGTAATTCCCCTGTCCTGGTGCTCCGGGGCCTTCAAAAGTGTGATGGGTATGAATTAAATTTTATGCGTAATTTATGCTCCTAGAATGCTTGACGGTGCTCCCTGCATGTTCGGCCTCTGTATGTGGCCAGGGTGTGAAAAAGTCTCACACATGTGGTATCGCCATACTCGGGACGAGTAGCAGAATATATTTAGGGAGTAATATTTGCTATGTGCATGCTATGTGTTAGAAATATCTTATAAATTGACCACTTTGTGTAAAAATAAAAGCGTTTTCATTTTCTTTCCACATTTTTCGAAGACTTGTGTAAAAAAATGAGCCATTCAAAAGACTCACAATGCCTCATAGATTATACGTTGGGGTTTTTGCTTTCCAAAATGGGGTCATTTTGTGAGTAATTCCATTGTCCTGGTGCTCCAGGGTCTTCAAAAGTGTAATGGGTCTTTAGGAAATTAGATATGAAATTTTTGCTCCTAGAATGCCTGATGGTGCCTCTGCATGTTGGACCTCTCTATGTGGCCAGGATGTGTAAAAGTCTCTCACATGCAGTATCGCCATACTCGGGATGAGTAGCAGAATATATTTTGGGGGGTCATTTTTGCTATGTGCATGCTATTGTTAGAAGTATCTTATGAATTGACCACTTTGTGTAAAAATAAAAGGGTTTTCATTTTCTTTCCACGTTTTTCGAAGACTTGTGGAAAAAAATTAGCCATTCAAAAGACTCATAATGCCTCATAGATTATACGTTGGGGTGTTTGATTTCCAAAATGGGGTCATTTTGCGGGTAATTCCATTGTCCTGGTGCTCCAGGGCCTTCAAAAGTGTAATAGGTCGTTAGGAAATTAGATGTGAAAATTCTGCTCCTAGAATGCATGACGGTGCTCCCTGCATGTCCGGCCTCTGTATGTAGCCAGGGTGTGAAAAAGTCTCACACATGTGGTATCCCCATACTCAAGACGAGTAGCATAATATATTTTGGGGAGTAATATTTGCCATGTGCATGCTATGTGTTAGAAATATCTTATAAATTGACCACTTTGTGTAGAAATAAAAGCATTTTCATTTTCTTTCCACATTTTTCAAAGACTTGTGGAAAAAAAATGAGCCATTCAAAAGACTCACAATGCCTCATAGATTATACGTTGGGGTTTTTGCTTTCCAAAATGGGGTCATTTTGTGAGTAATTCCATTGTCCTGGTGCTCCAGGGCCTTCAAAAATGTAATGGGTCTTTAGGAAATTTGATGTGAAATTTCTGCTCCTAGAATGCCTGATGGTGCCTCTACATGTTGGACCTCTCTATGTGGCCAGGCTGTATAAAAGTCTCACACATGCTGTATCGCCATACTCGGGATGTGTAGCAGAATATATTTCGGGGGGTCATTTTTGCTATGTGCATGCTATGTGTTAGAAATATCTTATAAATTGACAACTTTGTGTAAAAATAAAAGCGTTTTCATTTTCTTTCCACGTTTTTCGAAGACTTGTGGAAAAAAATGAGCCATTCAAAAGACTCATAATGCCTCATAGATTATACGTTGGGGTGTTTGATTTCCAAAATGGGGTCATTTTGTGGGTAATTCCATTGTCCTGGTGCTCCAGGGCCTTCAAAAGTGTAATAGGTTGTTAGGAAATTAGATGTGAAAATTCTGCTCCTAGAATGCATGACGGTGCTCCCTGCATGTTGGACCTCTCTATGTGGCCAGGCTGTGAAAAAGTCTCACACATGTGGTATCGCCATACTCGGGGAGAGTAGCAGAATGTATTTTGCGGTGTAATTGGAAGTATGCATATGCTGTGTGTGAGAAATAACTTGTTGTTATGACAATTTTGTGCAAAAAAAAAAAAAAAAAAATATTTCTTAATTTTCCCAAGAATTGTGGGAAAAAAGTACAACTTCAAAAAACTCGCCATGCCTCTTACTGAATACCTTGAAATTTCTACTTTTCAAAATGGAGTCATTTGGGGGGGGGGTATTTGTACTTTCCTGACATTTCAGAGCATCAGGTGTGATCAATTTTCAATGATTGGCACCATAGCTTGTAGACTCTATAACTTTCACACAGACCAAATAATATACACTTATTTGGGTTATTTTTACCAAAGATAGGTAGCAGTATAGGTTTTGACCCAAATTTATGAACGAAAATTACTTATTTGCAAAATTTTATCACAGAAATTAAAAAAAAGTTTTTTTTTTCAAAATGTTCGCACTTTTTTCACTTATGTCGCAAAAAATAAAAAAACCAGAGGTTCTTAAATACCACCAAAAGAAAGCTCTATTTGTGTGAAAAAAATGTTAAAAATGTTGTTTGGGTACAGTGTAGCATGAGAGAGTAATTGTCATTCAAAGTGTGAGAGCGCTGAAAGCTGAAAATTGGTCTGGGCAGAAAGGGGGTATAAATGTCCTGTATTCAAGTGGTTAAAATGCTGGCAATACAATACCATTGCTTGCAATAGAAAAATGTAAAAAAAAAACGGCATGCGGTCCCCCCAAAATCCATAACAGACCCTTATCCAAGCATACAACCTGGCAGGCCAGGAAAGGGGGGGATGAGAGAGCGCCCCCCCTCCTGAAACATACCAGGGCACATACCCTCAATATGGGGGAGGTGAGTGACCCCCCCCCACCCCAAAGCACCTTGTCCCCATGCTGATGGGGACAAGGGCCTCATCTCCACAACCCTTGAAATTGGCGGTCAGAGGGCTTATAGGAAAAATTAAGAAGGGGGCCCCCAGATCTTGCCCCATGTTGTGAATGAGTATGGGGTATAAAAAAATTTTTTTTGTGGGGATAAGGCCCTTGTCCCCATCAACATGGGGAGAAGGCGCTTTGGGGCACCCCCCATGTTGAGGACATGTAGCCTGGTATGGTTCAACAGGGGGGGGGGGCTCGCTCATCCCCTCCTTTCCTGACCTGCCAGGCTGCATGGTCAGATAAATGTCTGGTATGGATTTTGGTAGGCATCCCACAACATTTTTCTTTTAAATTTTTTTTTAATCAGCTGTCAGTGGGTAAGCCCATTTATTTATCTATTTCAGGTACTTGCATAGCTCTGTAAATTTACGCAGCGCCTTACATATATATTGTACATTCACATCAGCCCCTATGCTCAAGGAGCTTGCAATCTAAAGTCCCTAACTCACATTTATACATACAAGGGCCAAGTTAGACAGGATCTAATTTACCTACCAGCATGTCTCTGGAATGTGGGAGGAAACCAGAGTACCCAGAGGAAACCCATGCAGGCACAGAGAGAACATGCAAACTCCAGACAGGCAGTGTCATGGTTGGGATTCGAACCAGTGACCCTTTTGCTGCCAGGTGAATGTGCTAACCACTACACCACTGTGCCACCCGCATTGACAGCTGATGACTAGAGTTCAGCGAACCCGGACTGTAAAGTTCGGGTTTGTACCAGACTCTGGGGTGTCCGTGTCCCGAAGCCGGACATTTGAGAAAAAGTCTGGGTTTGGGTTCGATATTCGGGTATTTTTCGTGCCTTTTCAATAGCTGCAGGGCAGCCAATCAACAAGTGTTTCACTCATTTGCCCTTAGAAGCCATCACAGCCATGCCTACTAATGGCATGGCTGTGATTGGCCAGTGCATCATGTGACCCAGACTATTTTTGGCACCTGTTCAATAGCTGCAGGGCAGCCAATCAACAAGCGTTTCACTCGTTTGCCCTTAGAAGCCATCACAGCCATGCCTGTTAATGGCATGGCTGTGATTGGCTAGTGCATCATGTGACCCAGCCTCTATATGAGCTGTAGTCACGTAGTGCCGTGTGTCGCATCGTCTTGTACTGGAGTAGGGAGAGGATGCTGCTGCAGCTGTGAGGGAGAGATTAGCGTTCTAATATCATCTCATCCTGCATTAGAGACAGTTTCCTGGCAGTGCTGTGAGGGAAAGATTAGTGTTTTAAAACCATCTGATACTGGAGTAGGTACAGGTTCCTAGTGCTGTGAGGGAAAGATTAGCGTTCTAATATCATCTCATCCTGCATTAGAGACAGGTTCCTGGCGGTGTTGTGAGGGAAAGATTAGCATTCTAATATCATCTGATACTGCAGTAGGGACAGTTTCCTGGTGCTGTGAGGGAAAGATTAGCGTTCTAATATCATCTGATACTGGAGTAGGTACAGGTTCCTGGCACTGTGAGGGAAAGATTAGTGTTCTAATACCATCTGATACTGCATTAGGGACAGGTTCCTGGTGCTGTGAGGCAAAGATTAACGTTCTAATATCATCTCATGAAGTAGGGAGAGGTTCCTGTCGGTGCTTTGAGGGACATATTATCATTCTAAAATCATCTCATAGTGGAATAGATAGAGGTTCCTGTCGGTTCTATGAGGGACAGATTATCATTCTAAAATCATCTCATAGTGGAGTAGGGAGAGGTTCCTGTCGGTGTTGTGAGGGACATATTATAGTTCTAAAATAATCTCATACTGCAGTAGGGACAGGTTCCTGTTGGTACTGTGAGGGACAAATTATCGTTCCAAAATAATCTCATAGTGGAATAGGGAGAGGTTCCTGTCGGTGCTGTGAGGGACAGATTATCGTTCTAAAATCATCTCATACTGCAGTAGGGAAAGGTTCCTGTCGGTGCTGTGAGGGACAGATTTTTGTTCTAAAATAATCTCATACTGGTGTAGGGAGAGGTTCCTGTCGGTGCTGTGAGGGACATATTATCGTTCTAAAATCATCTCATAGTGGAGTAGGGAGAGGTTCCTGTCGGTGCTGTGAGGGACAGATTATCGTGCTAAAATCATCTCATAGTGGAATAGGGAGAGGTTCCTGTCGGTGCTGTGAGAGACATATTATCTTTCTAAAATCATCTCATACTGCAGTAGGGACAGGCTCCTGTTGGTGCTGTGAGGGACAGATTATCATTCTAAAATCATCACATAGTGGAATAGGGAGAGGTTCCTGTCAGTGCTGAGAGGGACAGGTTATCGTTCTAAAATCTTCTCATAGTGGAGTAGGGAGAGGTTCCTGTCGGTGATGTGAGGGACATATTTTCCTTCTAAAATCATCTCGTACTGCAGTAGGGACAGGTTCCCGTCGGTGCTGTGAGGGACAGATTATCATTCTAAAATCACCTCATAGTGCAGTAGGGACAGATTCTTGTCGGTGCTGTGAGGGACAGATTATCGTTCTAAAATCATCTCATACTGCAGTAGGGACAGGTTCCTGTCAGTGCTGTGAGGGACAGATTATCATTCTAAAATTATCTCATACTGGTGTAGGGAGAGGTTCTTGTTGGTGCTGTGAGGGACAGATTATCGTTCTAAAGTCATCTCAAACTGCAGTAGGGATCGGTGCCTGTCGGTGCTGTGAGGGACAGATTATCGTTCTAAAATCATCTCATACTGCAATAGGGACTGGTTCCCGTCAGTGCTGTGAGGGACAGATTATTGTTCTAAAATCATCTCATACTGGTGTAGGGAGAGGTTCCTGTCGGTCCTGTGAGGGACATATTATCATTCTAAAATCATCTCATAGTGGAGTAGGGAGAGGTTCCTGTTGGTGCTGTGAGGGATGGATTATCGTTCTAAAATCATCTCATAGTGGATTAGGGAGAGGTTCCTGTCGATGCTGTGAGGGACATATTATTGTTCTAAAATCATCTCATACTGCAGTAGGGACAGGTTCCTGACGTTGCTGTGAGGGACAGATTATTGTTCTAAAATCATCTCATAGTGGAGTAGGGAGAGGTTCCTGTTGGTGCTGTGAGGGACATATTATCGTTCTAAAATCATCTCATACTGCAGTAGGGACAGGTTCCTGTCGGTGCTGTGAGGGACATATTATCGTTCTAAAATCATCTCATACTGCATTAGGGAGAGGTTCCTGTTAGTGCTGTGAGGGACAGATTATTGTTCTAATATCATCTCATACTGGAGAAGGGTGAGGTTCTGTGTAGGTGCTGTGAGGGACATATTATTGTTCTAAAATCATCTGATAGTGGAGTAGGGAGAGGTTCCTGTCGGTGCTGTGAGGGACATATTATCGTTCTAAAATCATCTCATAGTGGAGTAGGGAGAGGTTCCTGCTGCTGATTTGAGTGGTGCATTTCTTGCATAAAAAAAAGTGTGTCTATGTTGCTATTTTCCAAAAAAAAGAATAATAATTTTTTTTTTTTATTATTAATAAATAGTGTTACATAGTACATTTGCGTCCAGAATGAGGAGAGCGTCAAATAAGGGATGTGGTCGTGGTGCTGCTGGTGTGGATGGTGTTGGTGAAGTTCCTGTTGCAAGGAGAGGACGTGGTCGATTTGTGCCAGCCGACAGAACCTTCAACCATATATGGTAGGCCACAATGCCGCTCAATTAATGGTGAGGCCAGAACAAGTTCAGGCGATAGTAGATTGGGTGGCTGACAATGCATCCAGTTCCTTCACATGGTCTTCCATCCGGTCCCTTGATGAAAGCTCAGAGTTGGCACCTGAACCCCATGGCCATCTGTCTTTCACCTCAGCCCCCTTGTAAATCAGCCAAGCAGTCTTAGCCCCAAGTCATGCAGCAGTTTCTTATGCTTTCTGATGACTCTGCTGGTGTGCATTGCATGGGTCATCCCCATAGCCCTGTCCCAGAAGTGGAAGACATTGAGTGCACCGATGCCCAACCACTTCTGTTTTAGGATCAGGACATGGAAACGCCTCCGCAGCACGTATCTGATGATGACGAAACACAGGTGCCAACTGCTGCTGCTTGTACAGTGTGCGGAATGACAAGGAGGGCAGTGGTGAAGGCTGGGTGGAAGATTATGTGGAGGAGGATGAGGTCCTAGACCCAACATATAACAAAGGTCATGCGAGTGATGTGTGCAGTTTGGAGAAAGAGGTGGTGGTCGCACAGAGGCACCAGCACAGCAAAAGAGGAAGCAGGTTGAAAAAGCAGAGTGACCGTCCCCTAGACAGTACGCCTGCTACTACCAACCGCACCCAGGGACCTAGCACACCAAAGGCAGCTCAAAGGCGTTCCCCGGCATGGCAGTTCTTCAGACAATGTGCTGACGACAAGACACAAGTGGTTTGCACGCTGTGCAATGAGAGCCTGAAGCGAGGCATAAATGTTCTAAACCTGAGAACAACCTGCATGACCAGGCATCTACATGCAAAGCACGAGCTGCATTGGAATAAGTACCTCAAAATCCAAGAAAGGTCTCTGCTTCCTCATGCTTCCTCTTCTGCTGCTGCCTCGGCCTCTTCTTCCATCTCTACAGTGCCAGTGTCACCTGCCACCCAGCAAACAGACCATGTGACAGCAATGCCACCATGTCCGCCACCGTCCCCAAGCATTTCCACACGGTCCCATGGAAGTTTACAGCTCTCCATCTCCCAAACACTGGAGAAAGAGGAAGTAACCCCCTACCCACCCACGATCCCTGGCCCTGAATGCCAGCATTTCAAAATTCCTGGCATTTGAAATGCTGTCGTTCCATCTGGTGGACACGGACAGTTTTAAAAACCTGATGGCGGTGTCTGTCCCACAGTTAGTGGTTCCCAGCCGCCACTACTTTTCCAGGTGAGCCATCCCTTCCCTGCACAAACAAGTCGGGGACAAGATCAAGTGTGCACTGCTCAATGCCATCTGTGGCAAGGTCCACATAACCACTGATACGTGGACCAGTAAGCACGGGCAGGGACGCTATATCTCTCTAACTGCACACTGGGCAAATGTAGTGGTGGGTGGTCCTGAGGCGACTAGCCGTTTGGCGCATGTGCTTCCGCCACGAGGATTGCAGGGCATTTCTCTTTGCCTCCTGTTGCCTCCTCCTCCTACTCCACTTCCTCCTCCTCTACCACCTCCTCATCCGGTCAGCGTAACACCTTCACCACCAACTTTAGCACATCCAAGGGGAAATGACAGCAGGCTGTTTTAAAACTGATATGTTTGGGGGATAAACCCCACACTGCGCAGCAGCTGTGGATGGGCATTGAACAACAGACCAATGAGTGGTTATTTCCACTGAGTCTCAAGCCTGGCCTGGTGATGTGCGATAATCGGCAAAATCTCGTAGCAGCTCTGGGCCTAACCGGTTTGATGCACATCCCTAGCCTGGCGCATGTGCTGAATTTGGTGGTGCAGAAATTTCTAAAGAACTACCCGGATATGTCAGAGCTGCTGCAGAAAGTGCGGGCCGTCTGTGACCGCTTTTGGCATTCTCACCCTGCTGCTGCTCGCCTGTCTGCGCTGCAGCAGAACTTCGGCCTTCCCGCTGCAGCACACACAGGTCATTCGCTCTGTGGAACAGCACCACTTCACCACCAACGAGTGGGCCTCCATGCGAGACCTGTGTACCATATTGCGGTGTTTTGAGTTCTCCACCAACATGGCCAGTGCCGATGACGCTGTTCTCAGCATTACTATCCCACTTCTATGTCTCCTTGAAAAACACTTTTGGCGATGATGGAAGAGGATGTGGCACAGGAGGAGAAGGATGAAGAGGGGTCATTTTCACGGTTATCAGGCCAGTCATTCACAAGTGGCTCGGAGGGTGGGTTCCTGGACCAGCATAGGCCAGGTAAAAAAATGTTCAAGCCAGGGCACAGTTCTGGAGTATGAGGAGGACAAGGATGATGAGGAGGAGGAGGAACGTGTTTAAAGCAGGGTGGCACCCAACGCAGCTCGTGGGCATCACTGGAGTGTGGCTGGGGGAATACAGAGAACACAGATGATACACCTCCCACAGAGGGCAACTTGCCTGCTAAATCCCTGTTACAAGAACAATGTGTCGTCCTTAATTCCCTCAATGGAGCGTGATTGGAAGATGCACGACTGCAAGCGCACGCTGGTAGACGCGTTGCTGAGGGCATTCCCAAATGACACTGGGGGCTCAGTGGAAGCACAAGGCGAAGGGGGAGGAGGAGGAGGAGGAGGAGGAGGAGGAGGAAGAGGTTGCCAACGCAGCTGTGGCACCGCCAGCCCCTCAGAAGGCAGGGTTAGCATGGCTGAAATGTGGAAAAGCTTTGTCAGCAGCACAGCACGCCACAACAAACAGCACCACCAGCTGATAGGCAACATCTTAGCAGAAGGCAGCATTTCAGCAACATGGTGGAGCAGTATGTGTGCACACGCCTTCACGTACTGACTGATGGGTCTGCCCCATTCAACGTCTGGGTCTCCAAATTGGGCACATGGCCTGAGCTTGCCCTTTATGCCTTGGAGGTGCTGGCCTGCCCTGCAGCCAGTGTATTGTCTGAATGGGTGTTTAGCACGGCAAGGGGCATTATCACAGACAAGCGCAGCCACCTGTCCACAGCCAACATGGACAAGCTAACATTTATTAAAATTAACTAGGCATGGATCCCACAAGACTTGTCTGTACCTTGTGCGGAATAGCCATTTAGACCGGCCTCACACAGCCATTGGTATACTTTTTTATTTTGAATATGTCTCAATATTTTGGGGGCTACCCCAATTAGAAAAAAAAACAAACAAACAAAAAACAGTGTTGGCTACCTCCTCCTCCTCCACCGCCACTTCCACCTACACCGACGCGGTCAATGCCTCCTCAAACTCTAGGCTCCTACTCCACATCCACGTCCTCCTCCAATTTTTTTTTTTTTATGTGATTTTAACTTATTTCCCTATCCACATATGTTTGCAGGGCACTTGTCCTACTCTTACCCCAATTTTGCGTCCTTTTGCAGCCCTCTAGCCCTTTCCATGACTTTTTTAGAGCCATTTTTGTGCCCAAAAGTTCGGGTCACCATTGACTTCAATGGACTTCGGGGCCCGGGGTCAAGTTCGGGTGCCGAACTCGAACTTTTTCGCAAAGTTCGGCCGAACCGGATGAACCCAAACATCCAGGTGTCTGCTCAACTCTACTGATGACTCATCGGTTGTTAAGGACGCCATGGGCGGCTTCCTGTCCCGCTGGTTAACAACCAGCTTTTTCACTATGCCGTGATTGGGCAAAGCTTTGCCTAATCAGGGCTCAGAATGCACTGTGCAGCGCAAATTT
>BLSH010040532.1:92699-103428 GCA_018402905.1 Glandirana rugosa
TTACGACGCGTTTCTTTTCATGGATGTTCAATACAAGTGAGTAATACTGAGGGAACTATCTATTGAAACGAACACTACAGAGAAACTCCTCAGGTTATATAAGACTACATACGTACATAGACACTCTGTAAAATTCTTTCTCTATTAGGTTCCCCTTTTCTCCCTTTTTTTTTTTCTTCGCCCATGACAGCGAAGGAGGCCGCCATAGTCTTTTAAGGTTGAATTATATTATATATTTTTTGTTATTAACATTTTTATTTGAATGTTGCGACAGTTGCAAGCTATGCATTTCCAATGATGTGATACATATGCAAGGACAACTCAGGAGTATCCCCTTAAAGTATAAAATCACACTAAATGTCTCACAGATACATGCATACATCAGAATATATTGGACTCCTCAAAGAGACATCACAAGCAAAGTTATCTATCAAGGGAGTCATAATGAGTGAACATAACTTGTAGGTACTTTTCTTTGCGCAGCATTCAGAGAGGAAGGAAAACACAACAGGGGGAGGGGGGTGGAGGGTGAAAACAAAAATACAAACAATAAACGACCTGCTATATGAGCCATTAATTAGAAGTTGTTAGAGATGCTTGCAATGTCAGTAGTGGGCGATTGTGGGTGACCATATATAGAGTCATCCCAGGCCTTCTATGTTTTATGGAATTGGGTCATTGTATCTTCAGTTAGAGCAGTCATATATTCCATGACCCTTATTTCCCTCACCATGGAAAGCAGCTGGGATTGTGTGGGTGTGTCTTCAGATTTCCAAAGTCTAGGTCTTAACCTTCTGGCTGCTGTTAAAATGTGAGTGGCTAAATTTTTGCCAGTCTTAGGGATGCCCTTAAATGGGAGTCCCAGTAAGTACTGCAAGGGGTCCAAAGGGAGATTCGTATCCAGGACCCGTTCCAGCACCCCCTGGACCTTGATCCAGTAGCTCTTTATCTCTGGGCAAGACCAAAAGATATGGACCCTGTCTCTTCCCGACACCTCCAGCATACGTCTGAGATTGACGGGTTAATAGTATGAAGAAATGTAGGGGTCCTATACCAGTGCATAAGAATTGTATAGATATTTTCCTTGTATATTACGCATCTAGAGGTTTTAGAGGCAGTTTCCCATATCCTGCCCCAGGTAACCAAAGGGATGGGGCGTTGTAGCGCTTCAACCATTTTGTCATATACTTGTGTGTGCTTTCCTCCATAGGGGAAGATGTTGAGAGCAGTTTATATAGTGCTGATATTAGATGAGGTTGGGTATGGCCTTGCATAGCTATATATTCATAAAGATATGCGTAAAAGGATTGGGGCGGTAAGTTTTCCTTTTCGCCCTTTAATTGATCATAAGGAAGTATTTTGTGGGTAATTGGGTTAGTTAGGTGTCTCAATTGAAATGTTTGCTTGGGCCCAGGGCAACATTTGTGTGTAGGACAGGCTATCGGGTAGTTCAGGGTTGTATAGAACATTGGTCAAGTGTGAACATGTAGGCACCAGAGCAAATCTTTTATTACTTTTATGCCATATTTCTATTGTGAAGGACATAGAGTTTAGTAATTTATTGGGTGGTATAAATCTGTTCCGTGAGTGTTTAACCACTTCAGCCCCGGAAGAATTTCACACTTTAGGACCAGAGCACTTTTTGCGATTCGGCACTGCGTCACTTTAACTGACAATTGCGCGGTCGTGCGACGTTGTACCCAAACTAAATTTGCGTCCTTTTTTTCCCACAAATAGAGTTTTCTTTTGGTGGTATTTGATCGCCTCTGCGTCATTTCTTATCGCCGCTATAAACAAAAGAAGAGCGACCATTTTGCAAAAAAACCCAAATTTCTTACTTTTTGCTAAAATTCAAATCCAAAAAAAAAATATAAAACATTTTTTTTCACCGTTTTTGGCCGATTTATATAATTCCTCATATTTGCGATAAAAAAAATTGCAATCAGCGTTTATTGATTGGTTTGCGCAAAAGTGGCCGCGTTTACGGATGGTGAGAATTAATTTCTGGGGGTTTTTATTTTTTTTATTTTTTACTAGTAATGGCGGCGATCTGTGATTTTTAGCGGTAATGCGATATTGGGGCAGACATGTCGGAACATTTTTGACACTTTTTTGGGACCAATGACATTTATTCAGCGATCAGAAATTTAAATGTCCACTGATTACTGTATAAATGTCATTGGCAGTGATGGGGTTAACCTGCAGGGGGAGAGCTAGGGGTTAAGTGTGTTCCCTGGGTGTGTTCTTACTGTGGGGGGGTTGGGCTAACATGGGCATGAGAGATCTAACTGATCCCAGTGACAGGGATCAGTAGATCTCTCATGCCCCACTGACAGAGCGGGGAACCACCGTGTTTACATCGGCGGTTCCCCATTCTTTCCCTGTAGCCGCTCATCGCGGCTCGCCGGCGGACATCGGGCCCGCCCGAGCCGCGGGCACACTCCTCAGGAGTGCGGCGGGTGCGCGCCCCCTGGTGGCCAAATGCAGATCGCCGCTTATTTACGGCGATTCGCGCAGGGCTCCCCGACTGCCGCAGTGAAAAGACGGCGCGCGGTGGGGAACCTGTTAAGAAACAGCAGTAGGATATGTGTATTGTGTATAGCTGTCCAGACTCTATCTCCGTCCATCTATTTGTAGGACACCTGGTTATCCAAGATAGGGTCTGTCTGAGGTGGGAGGCTAAGTAATATTTTGTTATGTCTGGAGCTCCCAGACCCCCCCCCCCCTGTTTCCGGGGGCCATTAAAACAAAGCGTCCAATCCTAGGCCGTCCTTTACGCCAAATGAAGCTGAAAAAAAGATGTTGAAGCTGTTTTAATTGAGTCCCCGGGACAGGAACCGGGAGTGTCTCAAAAAGGTATAGCAGCTTTGGTAAGATGGTCATCTTTAATACATTGATCCTTCCTAGGAAGGATATGTCGAGATAGTTCCACTGGTTGATGAGAGATTTAATTTCTTTAAACAATGGTGGGAAGTTAGCTGCGTATAGATGAGAGTATTCCGGGGTGATGTGTATTCCTAGATATTTGATAGATTTAGTACACCAATGATAAGCGTAATTTTGTTCAAACAAGTAAGAGGCGCAACACCCAAAATATACAATCCTAGAGGTGGTTTGATAAATAGGATGTGTGTAAGCCCATAAATATTAATTTAAAATTTTAAAAGTCCATATGCAAAGTCCATAGGCAAAGTCCATAAGCAGTAATCTTCATATATAATAGTCCATATCAGACTAATGAAAATAGGGCAAAAAATGGAAAAGGTTAGGAAAGGAGAAGCAAACTGAAACGTAAGACACCAGAAGCTGCCATCCATGGTGAGCAAACCCCAACTCACAGAACCTGGAAGAAACAGAAGAGAGGAGGCGCTTCTAAGTGCAATATGCCAGTACACTTTATTAGAAAAAAGGTTAAAAACACTCACAAGATAACTGTGTAAAGAACACATCCAGCATCCACTACAAGAGGGAACCAAACGCTCATCGCATCCGACCGATTGGTCCTTCGGGAACGATGGTCATCCAAAACGATCGTTCGTCCTGCACGCTGTATGATGGAAGAATGTATGATGGCTCGCGGCGTGTAGTACAGAAGGAGGCTGGGAGCGCAAACACTCGGCACAGGCAGGATGGCTTCACAGTGGTGCGACGCGTTTCCTTGGCTGGCAGGCTCCAATGACGTGGGAGGCTGCGCCACTTCGTCAGGCAGTTGGGGGTGGATGTGGAGTAATGTGGAGCATGATACACATCATTCTTATATTGCTCATGGGGAGAACGAGGAGGTGGGGAAGTGGGAGGGGACACAAAGGACTTAGATGGAACAACAAGATACACACACTCCCTCTTCAGGCCCCACCACATTCACTACTGCCACTGGCCACTCTCCCATTGCCATGGCACACAGACCCATCCCTTCTCTGCTATCCCTTCCCCTTCTCCGTCCCCCTGTGGACCTTCATCTCCCCACTGCTTTAGGCCAGAGGGGTGGCGATCATAAATCCAAGACACATAACAAAATAAGAACTTTAAAACAATTTTACAATCGACCCTCTGACTCTAAAAATTACATACCTATTCAGAGGGACCTGAACATCCAAGTCACTTCCGTCAAGAAAGATGTCAATAGAGCCATCAATCATGAAGCCAATGCTTTGTGCTCTGAATTCGGAGATATTACATCTCATCCAGCTTCGTTGCCCTCTCTTCCAGTTTTGTCCAACCCAGTCCCAATTTTGTCCTCACCTCCCGAGGACAACATCACCATGACATTTGGTGAAGTAATGCCCCCCCATTTCTACTTCTCAGGATCCATCTTTTTTTTTTTTTTTTCCAAAAAGATTTTATTATGAATCAAGAAGACAAAATTGCATCATACAAAGGCGGATATGGATAAGAGGATCCATCTTTTTTAGTGTTCAGTCCTCCTCCGACCATCCCCAGAAAAAGAAAGTTTTCCGGAGAGGCTGCAGAGGAGGACGGGCAAAATCTACTAAAAAATCTTCCCAAATCCCGGAAACTGTGAAGATTTTCAATTTATCATCACATACTCTCACTCCAGGGGAAACTGCACTTCTCAGCCGTGATCCCCAATCCCTTTCTCCTATTCAAAGATTTGAATAAATTCATATCAACCTCACTCTTAAAAGTTTTTTTTCATATAAAAGGAGAAGAATCCAAAATTAATGAGGCACTTGGAGCACAGTCTTATACTGAGACTCCATCTACATCAATTTCAGACTGTCAGCCGGAGTTTGATTTCGAAGGTGACCTATTTGACACATTGGAAAGCCTATCCAGTGAAGAGGGTACATTGGAATTATTCACCCAACATCTAGCCACCTCACCCCCTGTGATTAATTCCACCTTTAGGCCCAAATCTGTCTTCTTTCCCACCCATGCTAAAGGACCCTATGTTGACAGTTTCTATAGGGTAGTATTTGCTGATTTGAAAAAATTATGCAAATCTACCCATTGGTTGGGGGGCAACAACCTCTCTCGGACTGAAATTGAGGCCTTAGAAAACCTCATGAAGCAACATGATATTATCATCAAAACAGCAGATAAGGGTGGAGGGGTTGTTGTGCAGAATAGAGTGGACTACGTGGCTGAGGCCTCGCATCTGCTTTCTGACAACGATACCTACACCAAGTTGAATAAAGACCCCACCTCCGTGTTTGCCGCTGAAGCCAGCCTGCTGGTCCAAACTAGACTGGACAATAAGGTCATCACCAAAATTGAAGCTTCATATCTATTGAAGGATTATTATTCCATACCATACTTCTATCATCTCCCTAAGGTGCACAAGCGTTTGGAATCCCCGCCCGGTAGACCTATAGTGGCCGCTATGGATAATGTGACCACTGGTCTGAGTCAATACATAGACCACTACCTACAGCCCATAGTACAGTCTCTACCGACTTATATTAAAGATGGTACACACCTTCTCGAGCTCCTCTCTCCATACAAATGGGAACCAACATATGTGTGGCTCTCACTTGACGTTTGTTCATTATACACTTCTATTCCGCATTCTTTTGGATCATTTGCTTTAAACCATTTTCTATCCACTGATCGTATGATTAACCCCAGGCAAGCTGAGTTCATCATGGAAGCTGCTAAGTTCTGCCTGACGCACAACTATTTTGTGTTTGAAGGAGAATTCTACCTACAGACCCAGGGCACAGCTATGGGGGCGAATTTTGCCCCCTCCTATGCCAACCTGGCCATAGGTCTGTGGGAACATGTTCACATACTTACTCACAACAGCTTCTCGGCCCACATTGTTTTTTTTGGTAGATATATTGATGACATCGTGGTTATCTGGGATGGGTCTCCAGACCTCATACCCAGCTTTGTGGAGTATTGCAATAGCAATTCTTATGGTCTCTCCTTCATCCATGTGACCGATGCGGATACTTTGGTATTTTTAGATTTAGAGCTCAGTCATGCAGAAGATAGAATTATTGTCCGAAATCACAACAAACCCACGGCTGGGAATTCCTTCCTCCACTTTGACAGCTGTCATTTGCACCCCTGGCTTTTAACATCCCAAAGGGCCAATTTTGTAGAATCCGACAAAATTGTACCCTCGAGGGAGACTATGAAAAAGAGGGCAGCATACTAAAGAAAAAATTCAGGGAGAAAGAATACCCTGAAGCTTTGGTTAATGAGGCCTTCGAATTTTATCGCGAGGGGAAACCTCCCAAAAAGTCCGTCCAGGAGGAGACCCAATCCATTAGATTTATCACTACATTCCATAACCAACACCGGAAAATGGAAGCAGTGTTAAAGCATCATTGGAACATCCTTTTACAGGACCCCCATCTACAACATGTACTTCCACCTAGACCCAAAGTGACTTATCGGCGAGCCCCGAACCTGGAAAGCAAAATAGCCCCAAGCAAACTAAAAACGATTGCACCTAAAAAATCTCAGTTGACTTTGGTTCCACTTGTTGGCATGTATCAATGCCAAAAGGCATTGTGCAAAGCCTGTTCATTTGTACAGCACAAACAAAAATCCTTTTGTGTAAAAGGAAAAACATACCCTTTTTCTGAATTTTATAACTGTTCATCTGATTTTATCAAATACGGCCTATCATGCCCTTGTGGATTGGTCTATGTGGGCCTTACCACACGTGCACTGAGATGCCGTTTTGGCCAACATAGAAGGGCCATCAAAGGGGGCAAGGACCTCCATAGTGTGCCAAGGCACTTTCTGGAGGTCCATCACAGATCCACTGCTGGTTTAACTGTTCGGGTAATTGAACAGATACCCGGGACTCTCCCTGTAGCTGAGCAATTCAAGAAACGGTGCACCAGGGAGACTTTTTGGATATATACTTTGGACGTTTTATCGCCAGGAGGCCTCAATGAATGTATTGAGGTTTCCACTATATTATGAATCTGCTGACTTCTTCTGTGGTTTTTTTTTTGTCCTTTATGCATATGCATGTATACATGACACCAGGACTATAGGTTACATCACCTAAGGATGCCTCTGGGCCATACATTTGTATACATGGTAATCTCTACGTACATTTTCATGACATACACCCATTTGGGTATACATAAACGTAGTCACACATGCACATTTTCTACATGCACGTAAATGATAACGCATGAGGTACGCACATGGACACACTGTTGGGTTTCCCCCAAATTGAGCAATATGGCATATACAGCTTCCATTCTTTTGTGTGTGTGGTTGCTCTAGGGCGCACATAGAAATTTGATTGTGTGCCATTCCATCCCAGAGACATATGTGAGGACCTCCAGTTCTCACTCCACCTCTCAGGTTTTTTCTTTCTTTCTTTTTTTTTTCCATTTGAACATGTTCTACAGACTTCAGCTCTTTTTTTTTCCTCATGGCTTCCATGTGCATATACATATTTTATATATAATTTTTTTTGTTATGTATATGTTTTTTATGTATTTTTTATATATATATATATATTTTTTTTTTTCTATATGTATGTATATTTTTTATACAATTTTATTCATTTTTATATATCCCCCTGTTCCATATCCACATATTTACATACCCATGGTTCTTAACATTATGCTAATAGCCTTGTCAACCTATTTACATACCCATGGTTTTTAACATTATGCTAATAGCCTTGTCAACCTATTTACATACCCATGGTTTTTAACATTCTGCTAATAGCCTTGTCAACCTATTACCATATTTTTTGGCTTTTTACTCCCATGATTATCGATAGTTGGTGTGTGTATCTTGTTGTTCCATCTAAGTCCTTTGTGTCCCCTCCCACTTCCCCACCTCCTCGTTCTCCCCATGAGTAATATAAGAATGATGTGTATCATGCTCCACATTACTCCACATTACTCCACATCCACCCCCCGACTGCCTGACGAAGTGGCGCAGCCTCCCACGTCATTGGAGCCTGCCAGCCAAGGAAACGCGTCGCACCACTGTGAAGCCATCCTGCCTGTGCCGAGTGTTCGCGCTCCCAGCCTCCTTCTGAACTACACGCCGCGAGCTGGCTTCTTCCATCATACAGCGTGCAGGACGAACAATCGTTTTGGATGACCATCATTCCCGAAGGACCACCCGGTCAGATGGGATGAGCATTTGGTTCCCCCTTGTATTGGATGCTGGATGTGTTCTTTGCACAGTTATCTTGTGAATGTTTTTAACCTTTTTTTCTAATAAAGTGTACTGGCATATTGCACTTAGAAGCGCCTCCTCTTTTCTGTCTCTTCCAAGCGTAATTTTGTTGTAACCTATTTAGTTGGGGCAGGGGAATATTTAATGGGAGAGCTTCAGTCTTTGATGTATTGATCTTATATCCTGAAAGTGCACTAAAGGATCTAAGAATGTCGCGTAGAACCGGTTGGGATGTGTGAGGTTCCGTGAGTGTAAGTAGAATATCGTCTGCGAATAACGAAAGTTTAAACTCCTGATGTCCTGATTTCACCCCTTTAACATCTGGGTGTCGCCTGATGGCTGTGGCCAGGGGCTCCAGGCAGAGTATAAACAGAAGTGGGGATAAGGGGCAGCCCTGCCTCGTTCCATTAAGCATAGGGAAAGGGTCCAACATTGCGAATGGGAGTTTAACTTGGGCTGTGGGTTTAGAGTATAAGGCTCTTATGGCCTCCAAAAAGGGGCCCCTAAAGCCCATATGGGCAATGATCTCCTTCATGTATGGCCACCCTAACCTGTCAAAAGCCTTCTGAGCATCTAAGCTCAGAAGGAGAGCTGGTACTTGGGCTTTGTTAATTATGTCAACTAAGTCGATTGTCCTTCTTGTGTTGTCTCCTGCTTGCCTTGCAAGGACAAAGCCCACTTGATCCCTATGTATCAATTTAGGTAAAATTAAGGCTAGGCGTTCTGCCAGTATCTTAGTGAAGATCTTGTAATCAGAATTTAATAACGCTATTGGTCTATAATTGGCCGGTGAAGCTGGGTTTTTCCCTTCCTTAGGTATTACAGTGATATATGAATGTTGGAAATGGGGGTGGGGGGTTTCTCCTTTCATTAAGGAATCATAGAAGGATAACAGGTGTGGGGCTAGTTGTGGGAGCAACTGTTTATAGTAGGAGTATGTAAGTCCACCTGAACCTGGTGATTTATGGGTAGGTAATCCCTTAACCACCCTCTCCAGTTCCTCTAGTGTAATGTTTGCATTTAGTGTTTGTCTGTCGGTAGTGTTAAGTTTGGGAAGGTGTAGGTCAGAGATGAATTTGTCGAACGCTTGTTAGTTAAAGGCTGGGTGCTGGTCAGGAGACAGGCAGTTGTATAGCTTAGTATAGAATTTGCCAAATATAGCAGCAATCTCTTTAGGACAGTATGTGGGTGTACCGTCTGGTTGGAAAACATACTCAGGGGTTCCACTCATGGATTTTACCCTCAGCCTATTCACCAGCATTCTGTGGGGCTTATTGGCGAATTGATAGAATTTCTGCTTCATCCATCCAAGGTTTTTGGATATGTCTCTGATATCCAAGGCATTAAGACTGTCCCTAACCAGCACCAGCTTACGAAGATTTGCAATAGAGGGACTTTTCCTAAGCCTGTCTTCTGCTTGCATTTGCATAATTGAGTCATTTGGTCTTTCCTATGTCTAAGTGCATCTCTCTTGAGTCTTGCGCTTGCTCCTATAAATTGACCCCTAATGAAGGCCTTGTGAGCCTCCCATAATGTGGAGACCTGAGGGACAGAGCCCTCATTAAGTTTAAAAAATTCTACCAGTGCCTGTGTGATGGATGTCTTGATATCTAGATGGCAGAGTAGAGTGTCATTTAGTCTCCAGTGGCATGTGTGGGGTGGGGAGCTAGTTAGCAAAAGGTCAATAGCTATAAATGAGTGGTCAGACCATGAATTGTGGATAATATACAAGTCTACTGTCTGCTGTAAAAGTGGATTGGATACCAAAAAATAGTCTAGTCTGAAGAATGTATGGTCACAAGCGAGAAGAATGAGAACTGTTTCTCACATGGGTGTCTCACTCTCCATGCATCCAACAATCTGTTTTCCCTAATCCATTGGCAGAAAGACGTGGCCTACCGAGAGCCTGTTTAGAAGGTTGGTGGTTTCTAAGAGACTTCTTGTCCCTAGAGGGTGAAACAATTAAGTTAAAGTCCCCACCTATCACAGTAAAAGGATGGGATGAAGACAAGAGGGGGGACACAACCTCCCTAAGGAACCCGATTTGACCAGTGTTTGGGGCATACAGATTGATTATAGTCAAGGGGGAGTTCCCATACTTGCAATCAAGAAGTATGAAGTGACCTTGAGGGTCGAGCGAGGTTGAACAAACCTGTATTGGAGTGTTGCGTTTAATTAGTATGGCAACTCCCGCCCTGCCCGTGGGATCCGAGGCCACAAACAACTTAGGGAAATATTTAAGGGCAAATTTGAAAGAACTTCCTCTTTTAAAATGTGTCTCTTGAATTAGAATTATATCCGCCCTAGAGTGGCGAAATTCTCTCAAGGCAAGCCACCTCTTCCGCAGGGTATTCAACCCTTTGACATTACATGAATATATACGCAATGCCATTGTGGCACAGCTGTTTCTTTTTTTTCCATAAAGTTTATTGTAAATATCTCAGCAGGGTTACAGTACATTGAAATATTATACTTCAACCAGCATGGATTAAACAAGCAGTTTGAATGTTTACAACGATAAACAAAGATTAGAATACAGTCAGGAGTCTTTGGGTAAAACAGTTGACAAGTAGAAAAAAGGTCAAGATATATTTTTGGT
>BLSH010040532.1:118433-139520 GCA_018402905.1 Glandirana rugosa
TTGTTAAATCATACAGTCTATAACATGTTTTCGTAAAAGGATTATAAGACTTTATAAAAGAACACTTTTTACATGTTATATAATATAGTGAAAGTTATAAGAGTTTTACAAAAAGTTAAATAAATTTATGAATTTGAAGGAAAAATTCTTTGATGATATTATGTTATAATTAGACGGAAAATTAATAAAAAATGAATAAATATATTCATTTATAGTTTCTTGATGAAATGAGATAGTTACATTTTTCACAAGAAAATATTTCAGAATATTAGGAAAATGCTTTTGTACAATATCTGACATACTAAATTGTTGCTTATTGTAAATATTTCAGAGAAAAGTATTATTTAAAATTAATGCACTTTTGTTGATAGTTATAGTGCATTGAGGGGGAATTGTTGGAAATTATGAATTTATAATATTATTTTGAATAATATTGGGCTCTGAAATATAATGTAATATGTTAGTTATATTTGTGAATGTTATTTTAATGTGCTTTTGGACAGAGAAAATGTTGTATGTGCAATTCTATTTCAAACCTCATGTGAAGTAAGGAGGGGTCATATGCGATCTTTCTATATTCTAAAGCCATATAAGTAGGTATAGGTTACTTTGAAAAGAGCTGACCTAAGGTTTACAAACAGTATAAGAATTTGTGACTTTGTGAAGTTAGCTAGGAAGGGAAGGGAAGAGAGATGGAGGGTATGAAAGCCTACATTCTCGGAGACGTGACGTGAACACCTGTCAGAACTCTTCCTCCTCCTGACTGACATCTGAAGCCATACCATATCTCATCATAGACTTCATATTATGTTGTTACGCAAGTTTGTCTGATGTTATGTTATGTTATGAAGAATAAACCAAAAAAGATTTTCTAATGATGTCGTTCATGCAAGAGTTCTTCGATGAAAGCTGAGAAAGGATTTTCAACAGGAGAGGTTATCGTTCTAACTACTACTACTGCAATAGGGCCAGGTTCTCATGGTGCTTTGAGGGAGAGATTATCGTTCTAAAAACAACTACTACTGCATTAGGGCCAGGTTCCTGTTGGTGCTCTGAGGGAGAGTTTATCGTTCTAAAAAAAAATACTACTGCATTAGGGCAAGGTTTATATTGGTGCTCTGAGGGAAAGTTTATCGTTCTAAAAAAAAAAAACTACTACTGCATTAGGGCCAGGTTCCAGTTGGTACTCTGAGGGAGAGTTTATCATTCTAAAAACACTTATTACTGCATTAGGGCCAGGTTCCTGTTGGTGCTTTGAGGGAGAGATTATCGTTCTAAAAACAACTACTACTGCATTAGAACCAGGTTCCTGTTGGTGCTCTGAGGAAGAGTTTATTGATCTAAAATAAACTACTACTGCATTAGGGCCAGGTTCCTGTTGGTGCTCTGAGGGAGAGTTTATCGTTCTAAAAAAAAAAACTACTACTGCTTTAGGGCCAGGTTCCGGTTGGTGCTCTGAGGGAGAGTTTATCGCTCTAAAAACAACTACTACTGCAATAGGGCCTTGTTTATTTTGATGCTTTGAGGGAGAGGTTATCATTCTAAAAACAAATACTACTGAATTAGGGCCAGGTTCCTGTTGGTGCTTTGAGGGAGAGTTTATTGCTCTAAAAACAACTACTACTGCAATAGGGCCAGGTTCCTGTTGGTGCTTTGAGGGAGAGTTTATCGTTCTAAAAAAAAATACTACTGCATTAGGGCCAGGTTTCTATTGGTGCTCTGAGGGAAAGTTTATCGTTCTAAAAAAAAAAAACTACTGCATTGGGGCCAGGTTCCAGTTGGTGCTCTGAGGGAGAGTTTATCCTTCTAAAAACACTTACTACTGCATTAGGGCCAGGTTCCTGTTGGTGCTCTGAGGGAGAGTTAATCGTTCTAAAAACAACTACTACTGCATTAGGGACAGATTCCTGTTGGTGCTCTGAGGGAGAGTTTATCATTCTAAAAACAACTACTACTGCATTAGGGCCAGGTTCCTGTTGAGGCTTTGAGGGAGAGTTTATCGTTCTAAAAACAACTACTACTGCATTAGGGCCAGGTTCCTGTTGGTGCTCTGAGGAAGAGTTTATCGTTCTAAAAACAACTACTACTGCATTAGGGCCAGGTTCCTGTTGGTGCTCTGAGGGAGAGTTTATCCTTCTAAAAACAACTGCTACTGCAATAGGGCATTGTTCCTGTTGGTGCTTTGAGGGAGAGGTTATCGTTCTAAAAACAAATACTACTGAATTAGGGCCAGGTTCCTGTTGGTGCTCTGAGGGAGAGTTTATCACTCTAAAAACAACTACTACTGCATTAGGGCTAGTTTCCTGTTGGGGCTTTGAGAGAGAGTTTATTGTTCTAGAAACAACTACTACTGCATTAGCGCCAGGTTCCTGTTGGTACTCTGAGGGAGAGTTTATCATTCTAAAAACAACTACTATTGCAATAGGGCCAGGTTCCAGTTGGAGCTTTGAGGGTGAGATTATTGTTCTAAAAACAACTGCTACTGCATTAGGGACAGGTTCCTGTTGGTGCCCCGAGGGAGAGTTTATCGTTCCAAAAACAACTACTACTGGATTAGGGCCAGGTTCCTGTTGGTGCTCTGAGGGAGAGTATATCATTCTAAAAACAACTACTACTGCATTAGGGCCAGGTTCCTGTTGGTGCCCTGAGGGAGAGTTTATCGTTCTAAAAACAACTACTACTGCATAAGGGCCAGGTTCCTGTTGGTGCTCTGAGGAAGAATTTATCAATCTATAAAAAATACTACTGCATTAGGGCCAGCTTTCTGTTGGTGCTCTGAAGGAAAGTTTATCGTTCTAAAAACAACTACCACTGCATTAGGGCCAGGTACCTGTTGGTGCTCTGAGGGAGAGTTTATCGCTCTAAAAACAACTACTACTGCATTAGGGCTAGTTTCCTGTTGGGGCTTTGAGAGAGAGTTTATCGTTCTAAAAACAACTACTACTGCATTAGCGCCAGGTTCCTGTTGGTACTCTGTGGGAGAGTTTATCATTGTAAAAACAACTACTACTGCAATAGAGCCAGGTTCCTGTTGGTGCTTTGAGGGTGAGATTATTGTTCTAAAAACAACTGCTGCTGCATTAGGAACAGGTTCCTGTTGGTGCTTTGAGGGTGAGATTATTGTTCTAAAAACTACTACTGCATTAGGGCCAGGTTCCTGTTGGTGCTTTGATGGAGAGTTTATTGTTCTAAAAACAAATACTACTGCATTAGGGCCAGATTCCAGTTGGTTCTCTGAGGCAGAGTTTATCATTCTAAAAACAACTACTACTGCATTAGGGCAAGGTTCCTGTTGGTGCTTTGAGGGAGAGATTATCGTTCTAAAAGCAACCACTACTGCATTAGGGCAAGGTTCCTGTTGGTGCTCTGAGGGAGAGTTTATCGTTCTAAAAACAACTACTACTGCAATAGGGCCAGGTTCCTGTTGGTGCTTTGAGGGAGAGATTATCATTCTAAAACCAACTACTACTGCGTTAAGGCCAGGTTCCTGTTGGTGCTCTGAGGGAGAGTTTATCTTTCTAAAAGCAACTACTACTGCATTAGGGCCAGGTTCCTGTTGGTAATTTAAGGGAGAGTTTATCGTTCTAAAAACATCTAATACTGCATTAGGGCCAGGTTCCTGTTGGTGCTCTGAGGGAGAGTTTATCGTTCTAAAAACAACTACTACTGCAAAAGGGCCTTGTTTATTTTGGTGCTTTGAGGGAGAGGTTATCGTTCTAAAAACAAATACTACTTAATATGGGCCAGGTTCCTGTTGGTGCTTTGAGGGAGAGTTTATTGCTCTAAAAACAACTACTACTGCAATAGGGCCAGGTTCCTGTTGGTGCTTTGAGGGAGAGTTTATCGTTCCAAAAACAACTACTACTGCATTAAGGCCAGGTTCCTGTTGGTGCTCTGAGGAAGAGTTTATCGTTCTTAAAAAAAAATACTACTGCATTAGGGCCAGGTTTCTATTGGAGCTCTGAGGGAAAGTTTATCGTTCTAAAAAAAAAACTACTACTGCATAAGGGCCAGTTTCCTCTTGGTGCTCTGAGGGAGAGTTTGTCATTTTAAAAACAACTACTACTGCATTAGGGCCAGGTTCCTGTTGGTGCTCTGAGGGAGAGTTTATCGTTCTAAAAGCAACTACTACTGCATTAGGGCCAGGTTCCTGTTGGCGCTCTAAGGGAGAGTTTATCGTTCTAAAAACAACTACTACTGCATTAGGGACAGGTTCCTGTTGGTGCTCTGAGGGAGAGTTTATCATTCTAAAAATAACTACTACTGCAATAGGGCCAGGTTCCTGTTGTTGCTTTGAGGGAGAGATTATCGTTCTAAAAGCAACTACTAATGCATTAGGGCCAGGTTCCTGTTGGTGCTCCATAGAAAAGTTTATCGTTCTAAAAACAACTACTACTGCATTAGGGCCAGATTTCTGTTGGTGCTTTGAGGGAGAGTTTATCGTTCTAAAAACAACTACTACTGCATTACCTTTCAAGAAAGCTGTGCTCTGGTGGATTTGGAATCTCTGAACAGCGAGAGCATAGAAAAAATTGAGGGGTTACCCGATCAGGGTGGCACTTTTTGGGTCCCCCAAAGGCCCCCTCTACATTTCACCCTATACAGTCACGCTGCAAAGAAATGGATTCTTTTCAAAAATTGGTAGAAAGAGATTTGTTCAATCTGGCCAGATCCATACACACACCCACCATGTCAAAGGACAATTTAACACGCAATGAGCGGCAATCTCTCAATCAGCTACTCAGCGACCCGGTATCGTTGTCCGGAACGCCGACAAGGGCGGAGCAGTGGTGGTCCTCGACTCAGAACAATATCGCCTGGAGGCGTGTAGACAACTTAATGATAAATCCACTTATTCAATACTCAAAGAGGATCCTACCAAACGATACAGGGGTCTGCTGACTAGCCTGATTGATGAAGGTCTCCACTTAGGGACTTTTACCTCCACACAGGCCACTTCACTAATACCTGAGTACCCTATAATGGCAATCTTTCATCATCTACCCAAAGTGCATAAACCCGAGCGTCCCCCTAGAGGTACACCCATAGTATCTGGTATAGGGTCTCTCAATGAAAAACTGGGCCAATGGCTAGACGGCCAACTACAGCCCATAGTACATTCTCTTCCTGGATACCTACGTGATACGAGTCATTTACTCAGAATTATGGAAAAACAGTCTTGGTCACCAGACTATATGTGGGTATCATGCGACGTGGTGGGTCTATACTCGTGTATTCCCCACCACCTTGCATTAGAGGCGGTTAGGTTTTGGCTTCGCTATTCTACCAAAATGTCCATTGAGCTCCAACAATTTGTAGTCAAAGCGCTCCACTACTTACTTACTCATAATTTCTTTCAATTCGATGGAACCTGTTATCTCCAAAGGTGCGGAGCAGCAAGTTCTCACCATCCTTAGCTAACATCTACATGGCATGGTGGGAGCGTACACACATTTTTGGAGATAGCAATGAGTGTAGGTCACACATTATCCTATATTACAGATACATTGATGACCTGATCTTGATCTGTAGAAAGTCCTTTCCAGTGGACCAATTTTTGGTACATCTGAATTCGAACTCATTTAATCTTAAATTTACAATCACCTCTGACCCGCTCAATATAAACTTTTTAGATGTCAGTTTATCAGGCAGTGAGAATAAAGTTACATGCAATCTGTTCAGAAAGCCTATGGCTGGCAACAGCCTCCTCCATGCCTCCTCCAATCACCCGGCCCACACCATCAAGAGTACCCCGGTAGGCCAATTTCTAAGACTTCGACGCATATGTAGCGACGATGTAACTTTTGATTTAGAGTCAAGGAAATTGTCTATGAGATTCCAACAAAGGGGTTATCCTAAATGGATGATCCATAGAGCATACCATTGAGCTAGAACTACCAGTAGAGGCACTCTACTTGCTCCTGGGGACACTGCTGTGAAGAACAGCAGAATGGGCTCTAAACCTCAGACCTCCCAGGCATCCAATGGGTGCTCCACGACCTCACTGGTGGCCACATGTCGGGACAACAAACCACATTTGGTCCTTGACTATAGTGCAGAATTTTCCCAAATCAAACATATTATACAAAAACATATTCCAATTTTGTATGCAGATAGCATGTGCTCCCAAATTCTGGACTCTGGCATTAACATGGTTGCCAAACGTTCTAGGACACTGGGAGATATGCTTTCTCCAAGTTTGTTCACTTCTAGGAACACTGTACAATCTTCAGTTACTTGGCTACATTGTACAGGCAACTACAAATGTGGTACAAGAGATTGCCCATGCTGCCAATATATCCTTCCAGGGAATACTTTTTGTTCATCTATAGACAATGGACAATACTCAATAGATTTGTTCTTTAACTGCAATACTATGTTCATTGTCTATTTGATCACATGCGTTCTCTGCCCTTGTCAATACGTGGGCAGAACTACCAGAAGGCTGCGTGACAGATTTTGCGAACATCTGGCTGATATTAGAACGCTCAAATCTACCAATGTGGCCAGACACTTTAACAATGTACATCAAGGTAATACCTCCTCCATGCGTGTACAGGTGATCGAGCGGGTCACATCTTGCTTTTGTGGCGGTGACAGGTTCCGTCGCCTATGCAGGAGAGAGGTATTCTGGATCTACAAATTACAAAGTCGCATTCCCAAAGGCATGAATTTTGAATGGGATGTTTCCCATTATTATGAAAATTACTAACCAACATCCTATGTACCCCAGTTTTTGGAATATGTATACCTTTTGTGGGGCCAATATACATATTCAACAAATTATATACTGATTCTTCAAAGCGCAGATTTCTTTTCTAGCCTGGTCAATATAAATGTTTAGCCCTTGTTGGAATAGAGGTTTCTTCTACCCCACTGCAGTCCTGTGTGGTAACCACTTAATGGGGCATTGCTTGTCCCCGCTGGGTGGTTCCATGCAACCAGGTCTGGTGCTTGAGCTTGGTTTGAGTTTTTTTACATTTAACAATCACGTTGTAACATCCGAAGGATGGGAGTAAAAGGTCATTCTGATATAGTTCTTTACCACTTCCCACAAATAGCTCCCCTATATTGAGATGCTACTGTCACACAAATATATGAGCATAGTACTTAAACTCCGACATCCATGTATGTTTCCGTTTTTTTTTCAAGCATACTACTGTAGTACACTAACTGATACATAGAACTATATTACTATTACAAGTTTAATACATAATGACACCCGCTGGTCCCGAGTAGTGACATGATTTTGTATAACGTTGCATGCCTCCACACACACTTTTTTACATATTGCCTTTCGTTTTAGTCTTTGTGTCTGTTCACTCTGTCACGGGCTCGATCCGTTCTTGGGTCCTGGTACTGTCAGTTTTCCATGTCAGACACACATACATACAGCTGCGATTTTGGGTGACAACGGCAATATATGATTTGGACATACACCACACATTATTGGAGGATACCTAGCATTGCTGGTTTTGGCTGACACTATGGTTTCTTTTTAGATACGATGAATTAATGCCAGCACTCGCTGGGGGCCTTTATACATATGTCACTAAATCTGAGACACCAAGCTTTTTCTTATTGACAATAGTTCTATGTTCCTGTGCATTTTACACATTGTATAGTGTTACTATTTATCCCCTTGGTATATTTGTTTTTAGTACAACTCCTGTCACAATGTATCTTTTGCATACTTTTGTACAAAGTTTTTAATACATGATCGTCCGTGATATCTGTCTTCTCCGATCTTCACGACCAGATCATTAATACACAGGTTTTTATCCTATCTTTCAATTGATGTCTTTTCTCTGACCAAATCGCTTAGAGTTAATTGAGGATGTACACCTGTTTATTATTACCGAGATGCTTGCTCTGCACTTGTGATGAGCCACTAATTAGTTTCACATGTACACTGTATATTTATTCACCTTGCTTGGCTCTGAGATACAGGTTATGATTAAGCAGACTCTAGATCCGTGAAACGCGTTAACCCTTACAGCTGTGTTGTAACCTCTGCCTGTACTTATTTCACTTTGACGGCTCACATTAAACTTTTCCTGGGAATTTTTGAGTGCGGTCTCTCTCATTGATTACATTACTACTGCATTAGGTGTACATCACTTCCGGTCTGAGGAACGCAGGTGGAGCGCTGTTTGGCGTCCCCTGCTCCATTCATTCATTTTTCCCAAAACCCAATTGCATGCGATCACCCGCATATGGGCGGTTGCATTTTGTTTTGTTTTATTTTTGGTTTTGTTTTTACTTGTTTTTAATTTTGTACCAAATAAAAAACTGGCTTCACTATTGCAAGTTCCTTTCCCTTCCTTCCCTTCCTCGGTTTTTGGAGTTACCCTAAAGACGATAGGAAGTGCCTTGGAGAGGTGGACACCTCACATCATTCCTCTGGTATGACCATCCCCACTGTGAGTCGCTTTGCACCACATCGTGATCTGGTAAGTGGGGTACCATTGGGGTTCCTAGCGGAGGATATCCAGAGTGAAGCAATGAATTTATCTGTTGTTTTGTAAGCCTAGAGAAACAATTCACAACGCCATTTTGACCCTTTGTGGTCAGATACATCTGGTAAGTGGGGAAGCAAGTGGATGTAAAGCATTTTGGAGACAGAAAAGCTTCCATCCGCAAAACATTGAGTTTACCGCAATACTTCTCTAAACACCATCAAAGAAGTTTCTCTATCCATAGGACTTACTTATGAACATTGAGTCAATCTGAAATATTATTTTTATGGTTTATATGTTCCAACCAACTTTAGCACAATAACATTCTATGTGGTCTAAAAGACAGGATTATAGTTTGTGAAAGCGATATGATTTATTAACGCAGCATAATCATCTCTGATTTTACCTCTACCCCAGAGAGATTGAATGTACACATAAGAGATTTCCCATCTCTATGGGTATGGTAGCTGCTGAATGAGCGCGGTACTCCTTTATCTCAACTACTGCATTAGGGCCAGGTTCCTGTTGAGGCTTTGATGGAGAGTTTGTTCTAAAAACAACTACTACTGCATTAGGGCCAGGTACCTGTTGGTACTCTGAGGGAGAGTTTATCGTTCCAAAAACAACTACTACTTCATTAGGGCCAGGTTCCTGTTGGTGTTTTGAGGGAGAGTTTATAGTTCTAAAAACAAATACTACTGCATTAGGGCCAGGTTCCTGTTGTTGCTCTGAGGGACAGTTTATCGTTCTAAAAAAAACTACTACTGCATTAGGGCCAGTTTCCTCTTGGTGCTCTGAGGGAGAGTTTATCGTTCTAAAAGCAACCACTACTGCATTAGGGCCAGGTTCCTGTTGGTGCTCTAAGGGAGAGTTTATCGTACTAAAAACAATTTTGTTCGCGGATTATTCGGCAGAAGTTTCCAAAAAAAGGAAAGACTTTCAACCCATGTGTGCGGCTCTATTCAAACAAGGGATAAGGTTTACCCTTGCCTTCCCGGCAGTACTGCGCATTCAGACCCCAAGTGGAGATCAGATGACCCTCCATACCCCAGAAGAGGCTGACCATTATCTCAGGCGCACACTAAATCACCCTGGAGACAACCTAGTGGACATGGCCACCCCACGATCCGCGGCAAGAGAACAAAGGAGTCCCAGAAAAGATCCTCCTAAGAGACTATGCTCCAACTTCTCAGGCAAGAGCTCTTCCTCTCTTTAATTTGGGCCCTATTATGCTAGTATAACATTTCCGCTACCACTCAGCAGACTCTATGCTGTGCTCAACCACACGCTTATCTCAAGGCAACAAATCAAACGCTGCCTCTTTAGGGCGTGGGAGCAATCTCCCAATAACTTCAGATCGGTTACACCCACTCAGGTTTGGTAAGACCCAGACGGAAAAAAGTGAAGTGCATAATGTTATCAGTTTTATGTATGTTTAACTTTTTGGTTCTTGTTATCTCCTCTCTCTACCCCTGTTTACCTTTACCTTCCAGGCTCACTCCCATGTTCGCTACCAGGGCTAAAGTCTCTTCTGAATTACCAACAGTAAGTCCCCTTGCTCTTGTGACACTAACATGCACATCAACGTACTTACTCCACCCCCCATTACCTAAGGCGATACTCTAAAAGTTATATCTTGGAATGTCAAGGGTCTTAGGTCCCCATCTAAACGCATGAAGGTCCTCAGACATCTTAAAAGGCTCAATGCAGACGTTGCCCTCCTACAGGAAACCCACTTGAAGCCAGATGACTTCAATCGCCTCCAAAAACTGTGGGTTGGCAAGGTCTTCGGATCCCCCTCTATAGACAGGAAAGCGGGAGTGATCATTCTCCTACACAAGAGGCTAGCAGCCGCAGTCACCGTGGTGGAAAATGACACCTCAGGCCGCCTAACCTCTCTTCACCTCCAGATCCAAAATAGGAATTACACTATCACCAATGTATATGCCCCCAACTCGCCTACCTCCGCCTTTTTTCAAACTCTCACGCAGTGGATCCTAAAGGATCCACTCACTCCCCATTTAATTGGGGGAGACTTCAACACAGTACACAATACACAGGCGGATCGGGCACACTGTACCCACCGGGCCCCAGGCAGCCAAGCGTCACCCCCTTCACAACTTGAACAGTTCCTCACAGGAACTAAGCTCAATGACCCCTGGAGGACGTCCCACCCACTTGAGAGACAGTTCACCTACTACTCCCCTCCCCATAAGTCATTTGCCAGCCTGGATTACCTCCTAGTCACATCCTCTCTCCTACATCAGATTGAAGATACCGCTATCCATGAGATAGTGATATCAGAACACGCCCCGATTTCAATCTCGCTGAACATGCCTTCCCCGACGAATTCACCCAACATCTGGCGCTTCCCCTCCTTCTTGGCTCAAGACACTAAATTACAAACAGTCCTGGAGAGGGCGTGGGAAGACTTCCTCGAAACAAACGGGGAACATTTCAACAACCCAAACTTGCTTTGGGATGCGGGAAAAGCTTTCCTATGCGGTAAAATAATCTCTTACGCTGCCTTTCGCAAAAAAGAGGCTCAAAAAATACAGCTCAGCCAGCCAGCGACTTAGAGAAGCCCAAGAGAGATTAATCCAAACTAGTTCGCCGGTCAATGAAGCAGAATGGAAAACTGCGAAACTAGACTTTGACACATGGGTGGAACGCCAGGAATGCATGAAATTCACACATTATGACCTCCACTTACACAAACACGGCAATAAAGCGGGTAAACTCCTTGTGAGACTCAGCAGAGGCCAATTCCAACCCACACACATTACAGCCCTCAAAAATAGTCAAGGCAACACCGTCACCAGATCCCAAGACATCAATAAAGTGCTACACTCCTTTTATAAATCTCTTTACACCCAGGAAGACATGGACCCGTCCCTGGCGGACACCTTCCTCAGCCATGCTCAGCTACCTAAAGTGAGTCAGTCTCGACTGGACTCGCTGAATGCCCCCATCTCACACATCGAAATTGAGGATACCATCAAGTCCTTAGCCACTAACAAATCCCCCGGCCCAGATGGGCTGACAGGGGAATTTTTTAAGTTAACCTACCCTATCCAAGGTATTTAACCAAATATGGGCAGGAGGCCCATACCTCCCCTCAGGCCAGCAAGCTTACGTTAAGCTGATAGCGAAGAAGGGCAAAGACCCTTTGGAACCCGGGTCGCACCAGCCTATATCTCTTCTTAATGTAGACTTCAAGCTACTGTCAAAAATAATTGCCTCCCGGCTTGCGACCATCTTGCCAGAGTTAATCCACCTGGCCCAGGCTGGCTTTGTCAAAGGCAGATCGGCGGCTGCTAACATTAGAAAAGTCCTAGTGGTCTTAGACTGGATTAAAAGCAACCCCTCCAAAGACACAGCTATACTTACTCTCGACGCAGAGAAGGCCTTTGACAACGCCAACTTTGAATGGCTATTTAAAACTCTCGAAGCCTTCGCTTTCAAGGGCGAAATAACCCACTTTGTCAAAAGCCTATACTCCAGCCCCTCAGCCAGAGTGGTGGCAGCGTGTTTAGTTTCTGACCCCATTCCTCTACACAAGGGGATGAGGCAGGGATGCCCCTTGTCCCCGCTCCTATTTAATATTGCACTAGAACCTCTCTCTCGCCTTTTAAACATTCATGCCCCCTTACACGGAGTCCAAATAGGCAAGGAACAGCTGAAGACAGCGCTTTTCGTGGATGACATACTGATTTTTACGGCCAATCCTCAAAAGGAAATACCCCAAATACAGCAAATATTTCAAACATTCCAAAAATGTGCTGGTCTGAATATAAACTTCAGCAAGCGCGATATCCTACCCCTTAACTAACAGGGGAAGGACTCATGGACCCACTCTACACCCTTTAAAATTGCTCGACAACACATAACATACCTGGTGAGTGAGCATTGGAAAAAACCCTGCCTCTATTTACTCGCTTATCTAACCCCCCTTAATTAAAAATATTGTGGGTGAATTAGAGGTCTGGAGGGGCCTTCCCCTTTCACTCTTTGGGAGATGTCATCTGTATAAAATGGTGAGCTTCTCTCGCCTTTTGTACTCTATGCAGACAATTCCTATCTTAATCAAACATGTTGATATCCAAAGACTTAACAAAGCTTTAACCACCTTCCTCTGGAGGGGCAAAAAACCCAGAATTGCTCCACCCAAACTTTATCTCCCGAAGGGCGAGGGGGGAGCCGGACTTCCACATATTAGAGTGTATAATTTATCCTGTCTGGTAAGATCGGGTCTGGACTGGCTCACTCAGAAATCGAAATATACTAACTTCCAGCTAGAATCTGAAATGACAGCTCCCTATACCCTCTCAGCTATCCTTCACAGCAATCTAAGAGCTCTGCCCTCCCAATTACGCTCCAATGTACTGATAAGAGACACGGTTATTGCATGGAGGGAAGCTAGGAAACGACTAAAGGTGTCCCTGCACCTATCCCAACAACTCCCAATTCGAGGTAATCCGATGCTACCTGCCTCTACTCAACATGCGGCCTTCACCTCCTGGGACCTAAAAGGCCTCTCCAAACTTGCCTCACTGTACGACATAGGATCTCGCTTAATACGACCCTACCGGTCCATACTGGAAGAATTCCGCCTCGCTCCCCACCACAATTTCTACATTTATCAAATTGCCTCCTATGTAAAAGCCACCTGCCCCAATCCAGAACTTAGGTTTAAGCGCACCTTTCTCGACAATCTGATTGACTCAGGCAACTTCTCGACAGCTGCAATTTACAAACCTCTGTTGCTCACCTTCACCAAACCTCTGGACGCAACCGCTGGTAAAGCTTGGTCTAAAGACTTACCTGCCACAGGTTTCTCTACCACCCTAACAGAGGGGTACAGGAAAAGGTCAAAATCTGCGAACTCTGGAGGGAAACACAATTTAAGATTGTCCACAGGGCATACAACCCTCTATACAGCACAGGAGCACCACGAGACGAGAAAATTCGCCCCTGGTGCAAAACCCAGAGACCATCTCTGCTTCATCGCCTCTGGAACTGTCCATTAATTGTTTCCTTCTGGCAGCAAATCATAGGATATATAAGAGAAGTAACTTCTTTTTTTTTTTTTTTTAATTTTTATTTCCACTCAGATAACCTCACTGAAAAGATCATTCATAACTTATCAGTCTTAAACGTATCCTTCGTTGGTTACATCATTGTGGTGCTTGCATCCCTCTTCCCTTTACGCCCACTGTTTGATTTCTTTCTCTTTGTTACAGTTTCTACAAGCTTACTTTGCTTACAGAGTAAGGAACCAAATACCATAATAATGATAATTATACAATTAATGTCTAGCTACTAATGTACAGAGACCATAACATTCAGAAGAAAAAGAGGTGGGAGAGGGACAGACGCGAATCACCTATTATATCATTTCTACCCTGTGCACCCACCCCCCTCTTGTCCCTGCCCCCCTACATTCTCCCTACACATCCATACGCCTACTCACAAACAGACTCCTAGCCTGGGTCTCCTGCCTGGGCAGTATTTACCTTTGGTTTCCCAACTGGGCACCCTCTCAAGGAGGATACCCCCTGTTGGCCAACCAAGGATCCCATCTTTTCTTGAATTTGGAAAAATTACCTCTCTTAATGTGTATTCCCCTTTCCTTCCACAGTGTTTCATCCATCATTTTTTCCCATTCTTCATATGATGGGGGCGTTGTCGCTTGCCATTTTTGCGCAATCAGTCTCCTCCCTTGGAATAAGCAGCTGAATACTATAGGCAAAGTCGAGTCTTCTATTGCGCTTAGTATACATTGTTTGGCTTCTAGTTTCACTTTGGTTCTAAACGTTGAATTGATGGTTTGCACTATCCTTTCCCAATATCTGTGTAATTTCGGGCATCTCCACATCATATGCAGGAGATCACCCGTTTGCTGACATCTGGGGCACTTATCGTCCTGTCTAATTCCGAATCTATGAAGCTTTTGGGGAGTGTAGTATACCCTGTGCAGCAAGAACAACTGAGAGGCCCTCTGAGAAGGAGCCATCGAGGCCTGGGGACATGCTGTCATTACTTCTCCCCATTGTTCCTGCATCAGGGGGCCCACATCCTTCTCCCACCTTGCTTTTAGGGAGAGAGTTCCCACTTGTCCTCCCAGTCCCTTTCCCAGACTTCCGTACAGCCTCGAGATCAGGCCTACACTGCTGCCCGATCCCGACACCGTACTCAGAATGGGCATATCGCCCACTTCCACCTGTGATCTTGCAAACTGTTTAGTCATCCCGTGTCTAATCTGGAGGTATCTGAAAAAGGAATGCTTTGCAATCCCGAATTCCTCTCTTAACTCCGAAAATGATTTCATGTGTCCCCCTGTGTATAACTGTGCTACATAATTAATGCCCGAATTTTTCCATTCCCATATCGTACCGATTTCTCGAAGTTCCTGTAACTGATTATTATCCCATAGCGGGGTGTTTTCTAGAAGTCCCTTATAACCCATCTGCTTCTTGACCTGACTCCATATTTTGGTGGCCATTTTTAAAGTGGGGGTCTCGGGATTGAAGGACCTTGCCTCTAGTGCCTCTATTATCGCGTCATGCGGGGTATATTCCAACATCAATCGACTATACCCGTCTACCCCACCTCTCTTCCCACATCCCGCCAGATGCTGTAGTTGTGCTGCCTGGTAATAGCTCCCTGGATGGGGAAGGTCTAACCCTCCCTCCGTTATTTGGAGTTGAAGGGTTCTCAGCCGGATCCTAGGAGTCCGCCCTTTCCAGATCAACTTTCTGAATAAGGTGTCGATTCTACAAAACCAATATTTATGGATCCAGATTGGAGAGTTATGGAGTATATATAGCAACTGTGGGAGCCATATAATCCGAATCAGGTTACATCTTCCGCTTAATGATAAGGGAAGATGTTTCCAGATTTCCCCTTTGTTTTTCCATTTGTTTAACAGAGGAACCATGTTATTTTCCGTAAAGCTTGCCGGGTTTCCTGAGAAGACTATCCCGAGGTATTTCAATTTGTCTGCTATCTCTATCCTGGCGGCAAGCTTTGGGAGTGGGGAAGTCAGGGGATCAACCAGCATCAACACAGATTTTTCCCAATTTATCCTCAATCCGGAAAAGGATCCAAAATCCTCAACCAGTCGTATTGCTGAAATTAATGAGGTCTGAGAGTCCCCCAGGAACAACAATACGTCGTCTGCGTAGAGAGCTATCCTTTCTTCTCCATAGGATCTCTGAAATCCCGTCAAGTCCCTTGCGGTTCTCACTGCCGATGCCAGGGGCTCGATCGCAAGGGCGAAGAGCAGGGGAGATAAAGGGCACCCCTGCCTTGTCCCCCTCTCCAACCGAAATCCCTCGGAGCACACTCCATTGACCTGGACCCTGGCCTTTGGGTCTTTGTATAGTACTCTAATCCAGTCTATAAAAATAGGGCCAAACTCAAATTCCTCCAGGACCCATCCAAGATATTCCCAGTCCAAGCTATCAAACGCTTTAATCGTGTCCAGGAATATAATGGCTCTAGCGCCCGGATTCTTTGTCTTAATCTGTAAGTTTAGGAATACCCTTCTAATGTTGATGCTGGTTGATCGATGGGGGATAAATCCTGACTGGTCCGGGTAAACAAGTCTCTGGATGACTTTATTCACCCTACCAGCCAGCACTTTCGCCAGGATTTTAGTATCCGAGCATAGGAGTGATATTGGTCTATATGAGGCAGTTTCCAACGGATCTTTGCCTTCTTTAGGTAGAACTATAATTGTTGCCTCTCTCATTGAGGAGGGAAGTCTCCCATTGCTGATGGCCCCTTATGCTACCCTCAAGAGTTCTGGAAGCAGAACGCTTCCAAATCGCCTGTAGATCTCGATCGGGAGCCCATCTGGCCCTGGGTATTTTGCCCTGCCATCTCCCCTGCTGCTTTCTGTATCTCTCCCAGTGTTAACGGGGCTTCCAACTCCTGCTTTTCTTCGTCTGTGAGTCTGGGGAGCCTCACATTCCTAAAAAATGCCTACATCCTCCCTTCCTGCTCCATGTCTTGGGCTCTATAAAGATTTTCATAATATCCTCTAAACTCCCTCGCTATTTCCTGGGGGTGTGAGGTAGTTCCTCCCCCAGGCAACCGTATCGCCAGAACCGTATTGGAGAAGGAATTAGTCCTGATCAGGGAGGCCAATGTTCTTCCGACGCTCTCTCCTTCCACAAATGACTTTGATCTCTCCGCAAGCCTCTTATTTTCCTCTTTTTTGAGCAGCGCCGCTCTATAACTCTGTTGCCGAACTAATAGGGATTTGTAATTGTCGTTAGTTGGGTTTGAAATATATTGTTCCTCAGCTCTATCCACCTCTTCCTTGACCGTCGCCTCCCATCTCTTCGATTTACCTTTAATCCTGGCTATCGGCTGTATCAGTAATCCCCGAAGGTACGCTTTCAATGCATCCCAAGTTGTTTCCCCCGATGCAGTGTCTTTATTAATTGCTATGAATTCCTCTAGTGCTTTAAGAGTTCTATCAGGCTCCCTCAGCAGTTCCAGCCAATGTGGAGCAAATCTCCAATTCCTTTTGGCCTGCTGGCCCTCCAGCTCTATTGAGAACACCAATGCCGAGTGGTCCGACAGGCCCCTCGGCATAAAGAGGATATTATTAATTATGCGTGAGGCCTGCTCATTCCCCAGGACCAAATCAATCCTGGAGAGGGTGGCGTGTGCGGCCGACTGGCAGGAAAATTGTCGGGCCTCAGGGTTCAGAGATCTCCACATGTCCACCCACCCCACCTCCTCCAGGAACTGAGGGAATCTACCTATTACCTGCTGATTAATATTAGGCCTTACTGGAAGTCTGTCCTTACCCTCATCTGTAACCGCGTTAAAGTCCCCCACTATCATAGTTGGAACACTAGGGTAGTCCAAAGTAAATTCCAGAACCTCATTTAGAACGTTTACACTAAATGGCGGTGGGATGTATATATTTGCAAGGATCAATTCTGTATTTCCTACCAAACAATGTAACAAGATGTACCGACCGTACTTGTCGACTCTACTGCGCCTGGACGAGAAGAGCACCCCATCCCTCACCATCACGCTCACCCCCCTAGAATAGGTGGAGTGAGTCGAGTGTCTGGAATCCTTTGACCCCGCTATAGGGGATAGATCCCTTGATGAAGTGTGTCTCCTGCAGGCACAGTACGTCCACCTGGTACATATGCAAACAAGAGAGCACGGCAGACCTTTTTATCGGGCTACCTAGCCCCCTAACATTCCATGATGCTATTTTAATACTATTACCCCGCATCTAGAGGAAGAGAAAGTAAATCACCCAAATCATCAACCCCTGCGAATACAATCATAGTAGTGTAAACCAAATCTTCCATAATTGTGGTCATCTTGTGCAATCAATTTTTCCAAATGTTGGAACGTGTTTTGTGTATCCATCCCCCTATATTTAATATTATCAGTAATGTAAAAACCCCCTTCAGGCGGGACGGCTACATTACCTCTTCTGCAACATACAAATCCAGTGTGCCAAAAACCAACAATAATGTGAGAGTCGTGAGTGCGGCTTTTTTCATAAATCTTTTTACCCCTAACAAACCATTCTGTGACACACTCCCCGGGCCCAGGCTTCGGACATTCACACTCTCATTCATGAATCTCACCCCTTGTACCAATCCCACCCCCCCTCCCCACCCTAAACCTAAACAGGTTACCCTTAGAGGCCTTACTTGTGACCTACCATCCCCAGTGTGAGCCATCTACATTCTTATTCTCCGTCCACCCCCCCCCCCACTTACTCGCCCCTCCGAGCTGCTCACACTGACGCTCCTACTTCCCTTTTGCGGCGTCCCGTCCCAGCCTCCCTCCCAAAAAAAAACAAAAACATAAAGGGAATACAACAGAACCCTGGAAAGAACAACGACCAGGGAAAACCGCGATAAAAGTGCAACAGAGTATCAGGATGATCCAAACGTGTATCTAGCAATGTTCCTCGTCCTTGCTTTCTATCTTTTATTATTTCCTCCTGTTTCCCTAACCTCTCCGGGTTCCTCTAGCACTCTTAAACCTTCCATAGTTTCTCTCCATTTTCTTCCACCCATCTCCGAGCGCTCTCCGGTGAATCAAAGAATTGTACACCTCCGGCTGTAGTGATCCTTAGGCGAGCTGGGTATAGTAAAGCGTATTTAATCTTCAATTGGAATAGGGCCTGCTTCACTTCCGTGAACTTGGCTCTTTGCCTTTGAAGATCCGGAGAAAAGTCTGGGTATATGGAGACTCTTGCCCCCTTGTGAAACATGTCCCCTTTTTCCCTGGCTTTTTGGAGAATAGTAGACCTATCCCTGAAGTTGGACACTTTTGCCAGGAAAGGTCTTGGGTGGCTTCCTGCCTGTAGTTGACGTGATGGCATGCTATGTGCTCTCTCTATAAAAAAGTGGGGGGACAATATATTTTCCCCCGGAGTCTCTTTAAGCCACCCCTCCAAAAACCCCACAGGGTTTGCACCCTCACTTTGCTCCGGCAAGCCAATTATTCTAATTCTAAACTCTGGAGGGAAACACAATTTAAGATTGTCCACAGGGCATACAACCATCTATACAGCACAGGAGCACCACGAGACGAGAAAATTCACCCCTGGTGCAAAACCCAGAGAGCATCTCTGCTTCATCGCCTCTGGAACTGTCCATTAATTGTTTCCTTCTGGCAGCGAATCATAGGATATATAAGAGAAGTAACTTCAGTAAGCATCCCATTGGACCCTCAACTCATACTTTTTGGCTCAGAACCTAGCCCCTTAATAGACCCTGCTGGAATTCCTCCCCTTACCCAAGCCACCCGCCTTCACCAATGGATACATATCTGCCTTTTAGCCTCCAGAAAAGCTATCCTAAAACACTGGATCACACCTACTCTCCCAACGTTGGATGAAATACAAAACCAACTAATACTCTTGCTTCAAAGGGACCTTCTTAATAGCTGGACTGCCCCCCACCCTACAAACATGCACGCCTTCCGGAGATGGCGAGCCTTCATAAATAGAACCTTCAACAACAACTCGCTGAAGACTTCTTCTAACCCTGGATCAATATGAAGTTTTTTGTGGACTTCCCCACCATAGGAGTGGGCCTGGACTTACACCCCCCCCTCCCCCTGATCCATCACTACTGCCTACTATACAGAACTCCTCGTTTCATAACCCACATACTAGAGACCTTTTCTAATAACCTCTCTCACCCTTTTTTGTGCTAGATACCTTTTTGCAAATGCACCCTCCACCTTCCCCCCTTGCATCCGCTCTGTCAACCACAAGTTAACCCCACTTTATACTTGTTGTTCACTTTGGAACCTGATATAAACCCTTCCCCAGCCTGGGATGAGGACGGGGCCCCTCTCCTTTTGGGGGGGAGGGCGGAGGTACCCTGACCACCTGCGTTATCCAAATTTACTGGACTAAGCCACCATCAGGTTTAATCACGCACCTTACCCCCTCCCCACCTTCCCTCTTACCCCCTCCTACCCCCATTAGTTCCTACTTTGCTAAAGTTTCATCTCAGCCAATTTATAAATTTGCTTATCTACTTCTAGTCTGTACGAATATTCTGTGATGCAACCACTCGGTGAAATATATATACACAAGTACCCCAACTTTATTATTGTTCTATTGATGTACTGTACTGTTGAAAAATGATTACTCTTTCAATTTCATGTACATGATTGTTTTCTTTTGTGAATACCAAATAAAATGATTAGAAAAAAAAAAACTCCCTAACTGTTAGGAAAAGACTGGCCTGTTGAAGTCAAACTTCCTTTGTGGAATTTTTGACATTTTCTGCCGTTCACGTGCGTTCACACGCGCCTGCGCCAGAAACGGCGCCAAACGGCCCTATTTAAGCTTCCTGCACCTGTCAGCAGGTGCTGTCCGTTCTACAGCGCCTGAGTACCTGTGAGATTCAGCTCTCCTTCCTTAAACCTGCTTCCTGTGTTGTTCCTGTTCCTGTGTACCGACCCGGCTTGCCCTGACCTGCTACTTTTCTGCCTCCACTGACCCCGGCTATCCACAACCATCCGCTTGCCTGACCCCTCTGTACCTTTGCCGCCAGCCTGTGAATGAACCCTGCTTGGACTTTGACTACTCTTCTGCCTGCCCCTTTTGGGCCTCTCTGACCCGCCAGTTGCCGACCCAGCCTGCACGACCATTCTTCAGTCTGCACGACCATCTGGAGCTTCACATCACCACCAGTGACCATCCAGCCCTCGTGCCATCCCGCACTCTGGGACTTCCTGTCTACACTACCAGGGGTCCCCGAATCCGGGTTTTCCCCCAAACAAACCACCGCCTCGCGTGGTTTAATAACATCCGCTTGAGGCGGTCCCCATTGTTGCACGTGGTCAGCATTACTCTCATCCACCTTTTCATCGCCTCCATAACGTCCCTTGTTGGTGAGAATGTGTGGGCTAAGCCCCTGGGGACCATCACATCTGTCCTTCAGGGTCTCACGCCCTACCGTGCTCCCGACCTACCAGTGACCACCACTACACTTCGAGGTCTACCAGCACGTCTGACTTCTTACCAGCACGTCCGACCCAGCCGTTGACCGCCCAGTCTCTCCGGGTTTTCCCCGTCCGTCTTCTCATCAGTTTCAGGTTCGTCCCAAGTAAG
>BLSH010040532.1:139530-153349 GCA_018402905.1 Glandirana rugosa
TGTGTCCTTGGTGTGTCCTACAGCGTCTGAGTACCTGTGAGCTTCAGCTCTCCTACCTGAAAACCTGCTTCCTGTGTGGTTCCTGTGTACTGACCCGGCTTCTCCCGACCTGCTCCCTATCCGCCTGCACCGACCCCGGCTATCCACGACCATCCGCCTGTCTGACCCCTCTGTACCTTTGCCGCCAGCCCGTGAACGAACCCAGCTTGGACTTTGACTACTCTTCTGCCTGCCCCTTTTGTGCCTCTCTGACCCGCCAGTTGCCGACCCAGCCTGCACGACCATTCTTCTGTCTGCACGACCATCTGGAGCCGCACATCACCACCAGTGACCATCCAGCCCTCGTGCCATCCCGCACTCTGGGACTTCCTGTCTACACTACCAGGGGTCCCCGAATCGGGTGTGTAAGAGTGGTTGTTCCCTGCAATACCTCCGCTACTTTTCCACCTACTCTCATTACGACTGGTGCACGTTGTTACCCCTGGCGGAGTTCGCCTACAATAATTTGGTGCGCTCCGCCACCAAACAAACCCCCTTTTGGGCCGACTATGGGTTCCACCCCACCGTTCTCCCAAGCCTGGCAATGGAAACCGCAGTACCAGCAGCACATGCTTCTGCACAATTTGTTCAGGCCAATTGGAAGCTCTTGCAGGACACACTTTCCCGGACACAAGAGGCCACCAAAGCGGCCTTCGACAAGAAGAAACGGGGTAAGCTTAACCTCCACCCCAGAAACAAGGTCTGGCTCTCAAGCAAGAACCTGAGGCTTGCTTGCCCATCTAAAAAGCTGGGCCCTCATTTCATAGGCCCTTTCCCAGTTGGCAGGAAAATCAACCAGGTCTCTTTTGAGTTGGAGCTCCCCCCGTCCTTACGGATACACCCGGTATTCCATGTGTCCTTGCTGAAGCCGGTGGCCCCAGATCCTTTTCCAGATAGAGCTGTAGCTCCCCCGCCCCCCGTCCTGATTGATGGAGCAGGGGAGTTTGAGGTGGAGTCGATACTCGACTGCAGAAGAAGGGGTGGTGGGGTCCAGTATTTGGTAAAGTGGAAAGGCTACGGGCCAGAAGAGAGCTCATGGGAGCCTGAAACCTACCTCCATGCCGACATCCAAACCTTTAAGGATAATGTTCCCGCCAAGCTGGGGGGGGCAATGTTAGGAAAAGACTGGCCTGTTGAAGTCAGGCTTCCTTTGTGGACTTTTTGCCATTTTCTGCCATTCACGCACGCTCCCGCGCGTTCAAGCACGCGCCGGAAACAGCGCCAAACGGCCCTATTTAAGCTACCTGCACCTGTCAGCGGGTGCTGTCCGTTCTAAAGCGTCTGAGTACCTGTGAGCTTCAGCTCTCCTTCCTGAAACCGGCTTCCTGTGTTGTTCCTGTTCCTGTGTACTGACCCGGCTTGCCCTGACCTGCTACTTATCTGCCTGCTCTGACCCTGGCTATCAACGACCATCCGCTTGCCTGACCCCTCTGTACCTTTGCCGCCAGCCAGTGAACGAACCCTGCTTGGACTTTGACTACTCTTCTGCCTGCCCCTTTTGGGCCTCTCTGACCCGCCAGTTGCCGACCCAGCCTGCACGACCATTCTTCAGTCTGCACGACTATCTGAAGCCTCACATCACCACCAGTGACCATCCAGCCCTCGTGCCATCCCACACTCTGGGACTTCCTGTCTATACTACCAGGGGTCCCCTGAATCGGGTGTGTAAGAGTGGTTGTTCCCTGCTAAGACAGACTCCACCACCAGGACCGTGACACTGTCAAGGGAACCAGTTGAGACTCCCTATCAAAATTTTAATACTGAAAGCCATCAAATTAACTTTTCAACTCTAGACCTCCCTTGCAGTCAGAGTGCAGTCAGACCATGTCATAGCAGTGGCTTACATAAACCATAAAACAAACAATACTTTCTGGGTGGAAATTTACATTATAGCTTTTCCTGCTATCCACATCCCTGATGTGGACAATTGGCATGCAAACTGTCTAAGCTGCCAGTGCCTAGACCGGGGGGCGGGGTATCTGCACCCTGAGATACTCCAGATCCTCTATCACAGGGGTAGGCAACCTGGGGCCCTCCAGCTGTTGCAGAACTACAAGTCCCATCATGCCTCTGGAAGTAATTGTAATTGCCAGCCTTGCAATGCCTCATGGGAAATGTAGTTCCACAACAGCTGGAGGGCTACTGGTTGCCTACCCCTGCCATATCAAATATGGGAGAAACCAGATGTGGATATACTGAAAGCTTCAAGAAAGCTTGAAAAAAATGCTTACACTTGAAATATGGTTGCATTGCTTTAATGTGATATGTAAATGTGGACTTGGATATACAAGTAAAGTGAGCATTTATTACATCTGGACTCCATACCTCCTGATAATTTGGAAGCAATAATAAGAAGCCTGCTTGAAGTGGAAGTCCAATTCTGCTGATGAAACTACAGGCGTAGCACACCTATTAGTGTGGGTGCATATATATATAAAATGAAACGTCGGGACACACTTCTCCTTATGCAAACTTTCTTTACTTGATATCTTCAAATTACAAGCAGTTTTCCAAGCGACTGTACAGTTTCGGACATAACCTGTCCTTCATCAAGCTGTGTGTAAATCTCATTATCCAGTGTTCTCTTTATATCCCACACTCCAAGGTGAAAACCACACAGGTGCATCACATCAATCAGTAAACTCGTCCCCGCAATTTAACCCCTATATACCTCTGCCTTTTCCACGGATTTACTCAAAAAACATCCAGGAGAAACCAAAATCAGGAATAAAATACAAAAATAAACATGAATAAACATGATTAAACATAATCAACATGAATTAACCCTAGATTATAGGGGATCCATAAACCTTCATTTCTCTTTAAAGATTTGTTTTATCCTTTTTCTTCTATGGTTTGTCTCTTCTTTTACTTTCTTTATACCTTCTCTCTGTAAATATAGCTGTAGCAATCATGTTGTATCCAATTTCAATCAACCTCTCTAAACTATCGGGAAATAGCGTTTGTAACCTATTTACCCACCATACTTCCCTCTGTTTTAATCTTAAAATCCTATATCCTTTATATCGAGATATAAAAAACTTTGTTTCTCAGATTAACTATAGAGATCATATCCCTAACAATTTGTCTCAGGGAGAGAGACAGGTTTAAAGGGGTTAAGTCAGGAGGATGACATTATTTTGAAGCCAGCTGACAAAGGGGGATCGGTGGTCATTATGGATCCCCAACTCTATGAAAAAGAGATTTTACTTCAGCTTAATGATCAAAAACTGTATAAAAAAGTGACAGTGGATCCTACATGGGGAATAAGGAGACATTTGGAAAGTATTTTAAAACCAGCACAAAAGGAAGGCATTGTATCTCGGGATTTATTTGATTTTCTGTTACCTACACATACACCCATCCCTGTACTGTATATTTTACCAAAGATACAAAAGGACGCCGGAAATCCTCCCGGGCATCCTATTGTATCAGGGAATGACGCTATTTTTGTACCTATGGCCCAATTTTTGGGCAAAATCTTGTCCCCTTTGGTTAGGGAGACAAGATCATATATTAAAGACACACATGATTTTTTTGGACAAATTAAAATTGATAACAGAATGTGATGGCAATGAGATACTGGTAACCTGGGATGTAAATAATTTGTATACATCAATACCACATCGAAATGGGATAGAGGCAGCAATAAGATTAATTAATGACAGTGGGAATTACTCAACACCACAGCTACGTTTGTTTGAGAAACTGTTTGAAGTGATTTTGTCTAACAATTATTTTTTATTTCAGGATCAGTTCTACATGCAGCTAAATGGAGTTGCAATGGGTTCTAATTTCGCCCCGCCATTCGCATGCGCATTCATGAATGATTTTGAAGAAAAACACATTTTTGTGAATGAGCTGTTTAATACACATTGCACCACTTGGTGGCGCTACATAGATGATGTGTTTGCGATATGGTGGGGCGACATTGAATCTTTGTAAAGGTTTGATGAGATGTTGAATCTGTTTTGCTCGGACATTCAGTTCAGTATGTGCATTGGTGGGAAGTCGGTGTCTTTTTTGGATATTAGAATATACATTAAGGATATGAAAATAGAATCAGACTTGTACACGAAAGCTACTGACAGAAATCAATTACTTTGTTTGATAGCTTCCATCCAATGAATGTATTCAAATCAATAGTCCGAAGCCAATTACTTAGAGTAAAACGCATTGTTAGTGAGGAAAAGATACAGCAGAGCAGGGTTACTGAAATGTTTCAAAAATTTAGAGAGTGGGGTTACCCAGAAAAAATTATCAGACAAGAAAGGCATAAAATAGATCAAGAGAAAAAACAGGTGAGGGTATATAGGAAGACAAAAGAGTTGAAGAGAATGCCATTTTCTATGCAGTTTCATTATTATAGTGAGGATATTTTTAGAATAATTAGGAGGCACTGGCCCATATAAAGAGAGCATACCCACAGATTGAAATGTTTCAGGAGGTTCCAATTAAAGCGTATTATAGAAATAAGACAATCAGAGATACATTGGTACGATCTGAATACAAAAAAAAACAAAAGAAAATATGGAGGATACGTTTTTAGGCAGAAAGAGAAATGGAAGTTTTCCATGCCTTAGTTGCATACAATGCAGATTAATGACAAAAGGTGAAAGTTTTGTTCACCCTACAGATGGATGTAAAATACGCATGAGAGGATTTCACACATGTCAGTCATCATATGTAGTTTATGTCCTGATATGTCCCTGTGGCATGTTGTACATAGGGGAAACTACACAAAAAATCAAAGACAGGATAGCTCAACACCGTAGTTCAATCAGGGGTAAGCAACCAGGATTGCCAGTCCCACAACATTTTCAAAAGTTGGAACATAAAGATTCAGATTTATGGTTTATGGTTCTGGAACAAGTTGGTAAATACAGAAGGGGTGGTGATAGGGTTTTAAGATTAAAACAGAGGGAAGTATGGTGGGTAAATAGGTTACAAACTCTATTTCCTGATGGGTTAAACAGGGATTATGACTTAAATTTTTTTTATAGAGAGGTTGATTGAAATTGGATACAACATGATTGCTACATCTATATTTACAGAGAGAAGGTATAAAGAAAGTAAAAGAAGAGACAATCCATAGAAGAAAAAGAAGGATAAAACAAATCTTTAAAGAGAAATGAAGGTTTATGGATCCCCTATAATCTAGGGTTAATTCATGTTGATCATGTTTAATCATGTTTATTCATGTTTATTTTTGTATTTTATTCCTGATTTTGGTTTCTCCTGGATGTTTTTGAGTAAATCCGTGAAAGTTAAAGGCAGAGGTATATAGGGGTTAAATTGCTGAGACGAGTTTACTGATTGATGTGATGCACCTGTGTGGTTTTCACCTTGGAGTGTGGGATATAAGGAGAACATGGGATAATGAGATTTACACACAGCTTGATGAAGGACAGGTTATGTCTGAAACTGTACAGTTGCTTGGAAAACTGCTTGTAATTTGAAGATATCAAGTAAAGAAATTTTGCATAAGGAGAAGTGTGTCCCGACGTTTCATTTTATACATATTGGTGGTGGAAAATAGGAGCCCACCGTGACACATCTCCTGGAAGTGTCTGAATCACCCAATTGTCTGATATATATATACATATATATATATATATATATATATATATATATGTGTGTGTGTGTGTTAATATATATATATGTATTTTATTATATAAATTATATAAATATATTGTATTATATAAATAATATAAATATATATATATATATATATATATATATATATATATATATATATATATATTTTTTATATCATACTTACAATAGTGATAGTTTGAAAGCATGTAATTTTTCTTTTTTTTTCCTCACAGAATAAATTGCAAATATCTCTGAGTATTGGCATGTTTTGACAAGTATCCGATTTACTGCATATAATCTATTTTCAAATCAAATGTAAATTAACATTTTATGAATATACACATTCTCCCATTATCAATCTCTAGTTGAGACAAAAGAAATTAAAAAATAAAATAGCACTATGGTGATTTTGATATGTATGTGTTTCTCTGAAAAGAATGAGTGGAACAGTCTTGTTGGTTTATATGATATTCAAATTTATTGAAAATTGTGACATCTAAAATATGCCAAAATAATTATCTTTTTTTTCCTCAACGTGATTCATAGGTTCTTGAGAGTTGACATGCAATGTGTACAAAAGATTCTTAATGTACAAGATTTTGCCATTATCATAGTTCATGGTTGCTAAAGTGGTATAAATTGTATAATGGCTAAATAGCTTTCATAGTCTCCTCTGTTGGTAATTAGTGATTAGTCAATATGCTTGAGTTCAATTCATGGGCCTTATATCAAACTTTTAATTTTGAAAATGGTAGATTTTAATCCGAACCCCATTGAAGTAAATTGTGAGGGGGGTGAAAATAAATCAGTTCTGACCATTTTCAAGGAAAATAGGCAGGACACAAATAGTATGGGAAGCTAGGCTCTGCAAAAACATTTTTAAAAAGTAGTGTTCAGCAGTGAGAGGGTCCAGCTTTTTATTTGACTTTGAAGATGACATTGGGAAAACTGTACGTGGTGTTAAGGAACAGTACGATTCTCATTGACCGCATCAGTAACACTGCATGTTAGCATCATATAATTTGCACATGTAATAGATTTTTACATGTTGGCTGACCCCACTCCAGCTTGTACCTGGCCAGAAGTGACTGGAATAGTGATACACTTTGAGGCTAGTGATCCATCTGGTGTTTATGCAGGAGCACATACTGTATGCACTGCATGATGTAGTATTGTGGTCATTTGAGACCCAGCAGCAGGAGGAAGAGGAAAACTTTCTATTTTCTCAGGGGCAGAAAAAATCCTTTACCTACTGGTACCATCCCTGCGAGACACATGCAGCAGAAAGAAGAGGAGGAGTAATATAAGGAGGTGTGTTTGTTGGGATGCTGCTGGTGAGGAGAAAGAGTGGTGTTGTGTTGATTTTGATGTGAAGGAGAACAATCTTGTTGGTTTATGTGATATTCAAATTTAATGAAAATTGTGACATCTAAAATGCAAAAAGAATTATCTTTTTTTTTTTTATCCTTAGCTTCCTTTATTGATTCTTGAGAGTTGACATGTAAGGTGTAGACAAGATGCTTAATGTACAAGATTTTGCAATTATCATAGTTTCATCCCTATGACACATGCAGCAGAAAGAAGATAAGGAGTAATATGAAGAGGTGTGCTTGTTGGGATGATGCTAGTAAGGAGGAAGAGTGGGGTTGTTCTGCTTTTTATGTGGAGGAGAAGGGATTGTGGTGCTGGCAGTGGGGAGGATAAAAATGTTATTGCTTCGAGGAGGACTTTCACCTCTCCCTGATCCAAGGAGGGAATGGTATGGGGATAATTTTCCCTATCCAAGAAGGACCAAAAAGCACCCAGGTAGCATGGAAAAGGAACTTTTTGTCAAATATCTTGATGATGACTAAATCCAATGGCCTGCAGGCATAGATGAGTGACTTTGGTTTCAAACTTGTTACTTTTACAGGCAAAGCTGCATTCCATTTGCCATATCTGTCATACCATTTTCCATATCTGCTATGACATTATTTATAAAAAAAACAATAGGGCAAAGTCCGCGCTCGGGAAGTGTCAAATAAAGCAGCCGACACAAAAAGCCAAGCTACAGACCTTATAGGAAGAATATAAAAGAGATACAGTGCTAAATATCAACATAAACCAAATGCAATCCATTACTCAATCATAGATTACAACAAAGTCCTGAGAAAAATATTATAGTCCATGGAATAGAAAAGATTATAAAGCAACGTGTCACACCGTTAATCACACAAAGATGTGGTCGAAGTAAGTCCTTTTCAACCCAGAGAAAGAGAGTAGCAAAACACCAAGTGAGGTAGATGTACAAGCTCCTTACCAGAACGTTTTGACCACCAAATGATAAGCAGTCAATACAGCATTTGGAGATGCAAGGTCTCTCCATCCATCACCTTTACTCATTCTCTCCTCGTCAAACTAGGCTGCCTCCTTCAATCTCTCACATCACACAATGTGTACAGAACCGGTGAATAAGAATACAAATATCATGGTGCAGTACTAAAAACGATTTGGTTTATTAAAGGTCAAAGTTACACTTACAGCAAGCTCTTCTATAGTAAGCCCGAATGTAAACATCCAATGCAAAATGATAAAATCTGCGGCGTCCTTTCCCAAACTTTCTCTCTCCGGCTCCTGAGCGTATAGCCAATCAGTATACAAAAGCATGATGAAGTCTCCCCCCTAGGCCACACCCTACATGTTTTATCACATGGAACATCATCTGGGGAAGGGCCAAATGGATACGTCACCACCCCACACGCATAAATAGAGCTGGAAAGTCATCTTAAGTAATGGCCATAGAATGCGGTTGCCATATTGAGTATACATAAACACAGACAGACATGCAGTCACGCATGTTGTCATTACTGAACAAGGAAGATAAAAAGCAAGGGACAGTGCCATCTAGCACATGACACTAAAATATAAATTGCAAATAACAATAAAAAAGAAAACAAAACTTCTGCGCATAAACAGGAAAAGAGTATTCTGAAAATGCTAAGAAAGAAAAATAGAGCAAGGACACCACTTACAATGAAAAACATTAACAAAGCTATTATGTCAACCTTAATAAGCTAAACATTGTTATAAAAACCCTAGTAAGAAATATTAAGAAGGAGAATCACTAGGCATTATTAATAAAGCAGTTTATGTCCCAATCAACATTTAAGCCGATAGGGACATAAGACGGCATATTAAAGATCCAACGGGTTTCAAGCCTAGAAATGGCTCTCACCATATTGGTCCCTCTCCAATGGGGTGGGACATTATCAATGGCGAAAAATGTAGTACCAGTTATAGACCTGTTATGATGTTTAGCATAATGCCTGGATAGATTGTGCTTCTGGAAGCCACGTTTGATATTACCCACATGTCCAGCCAGACACACATGCAGTTCTCATTTCGTACAACCTATATACTGCTTGGAACATGGACATTGAATCAAATAAACTACATGTTGTATAAAACATGTCATAAAACAATCAAAGTCATAATTCTGGCCTGTTTGAGATCATATGTTGATCATAATGGGTAGGGGTATTATGTACCCCATACTCATTCACATGGGGGGCAGGATCTTGGGGCCCCGCTGAACACCCTAAAAATTTGAGACTTCCGGTTCCGGCGCCTTCATGTGAGGAAGCACGAGACAGCTCCTCCGGGCAGCCTGCAGACAAATCAGCTTAAAAATCACGCTCGTGATCACCTTCAACAAATCCACAGCCACCCCTCGCTGAGGAATCCCCCCGGGCATGGATCGCTTCGTCCTCCACGGCCCCCAGCAGCCGGACCAGGGACCACGCCAGGATCCGGCCTCGGCAAAACCGTGGGAGTCCAGCATGGCGACGGCAACGCAGCTTCCCACGAACGCAGGTTCGGCAAATGCACCGTTTGTCCCTTCCACGAACCTTCCCATGTCACAGAACGATCTCCTCTCCACGACCGTTCCCACCCCGTCCGGCACCTTCGTTCCTCCGGCCACGATCGTTCCCACGCTAACGATCGCTGAGGATCAATACGCAGGGTTGGCACAGGCTGTAGCAGCCCTTATACTTCCGAACATAACCGCTGCAGTGGACAACGCAGTAGCAAATGGTATAGCCCAGCTGCGAAAGGAGCTCGGAGACCACTCAAAGCGCCTGAATGACCTGGAATCACGCATTTCGGATATGGATGATGAAATGCAAAGTACGAGATCTTTCGAACAACAAACACACAACAATATATATTGGAAAAGCTGGACGACTTAGAAAACCATTTAAGGCGTAACAATCTAAGGATCATGGGCCTCCCGGAGTCCTTTAACGCTGACTCACTGCAAGACCTCTGCTCCAAACGCATACCTACAGCGCTAGGAATCGTTCACCTCTGCGTGGTGGAAAGAGCCCACCGCCTTGGTTCTCCTTCCAACGACAGACGCACACCTCGACCCATCATCGTCCGCTATCTAAACTATATGGATAAATCTATGATCTTGAGCTCTTTCCGCAACTCGAAATCGCTCCAGATAGATGGGCACAAGCTACTACTGTTTGCAGACTACTCTCAAGAGGTTTCACGCCGCAGAAAAGCCTTCCAACCGATTTGCCAGACACTCTATCAGAAGGGAATCTGTTACCCTGCAACCCTCCGCTTCGCGGACCAACAAGGAGATCAAAAATCCTTCTCTCATCCGGAGGAGGCGCTACACTATATACAGGATTACCTCCACATCCCTATGGATACCGCGGAGGCCACCTCATCCTCTCGCCTGCTAACGCCCAGAGATCAACGCAGTCCCAGGAAGGACCCTCCAAAACACCAACTCCGCTCCAGGGCGGTGAACATGGAGTAACCCACTAGACTAACCAACTCAGAATAGGAAGTAGCCCTTCAATTTCCTTCTCTTCCAACTTCCCGGAAACTCATTTGCCGTCAAGACTTAATGCTCCCGGCCAGCGATCCTTTTAACTACCACCCAAAGAGACCCTGATCTGCCGCCACCCCGCCACGGGGACTACCTGGAAGTTTCCACATTACCACTCCGGACCTAGGAACCCACGTCCCCTCTCCTTCCCAGCCTCTGTTCTTCATCACAGTCTAAAACTCTTCCAGCCTTCCATCTAATCTTTTAACAAGACACCAACTTAAAGCGTCACGACTACAAGCTGGACTATCACCCAATGGAGAGCTGAGAAAGAATCCTCCCGCCTCTACTAGTTCGGGACACTTTCCAAAGATGGCAACACAATCCCTTATTAGCGAGTGAACTCTCGGCTTCCCGGTAAGGCTGTCCATAGCTTATCGTAACCACATGGGGAAAAAAGAGAAGTGCTACCTTCCAGAACTCTCTCTAACCCTTCTCTCCCACCCGGCCCCCGTTGAGCCACCCCCTCCCTACCACCACCCAAGTCCGAGACGCCAGGCAGACCAGCGCTCACTCAGGAAAGACCACCTCTCACTCCCTTACACCCTTCATCAACACTTACTATTGAGCTTTAACTCCCTGCGATACCTCTTCTCCTTTCATGCACCCATAATATGAAAGTAGTGTCATGGAACGTGAAGGGTTTGCGCTCACCCCTGAAGCGAATGGCAGTCCTTAGACATTTAAAACGCCTAAGGGCCGACATCGCAATATTACAAGAAACCCACTTAACACCTACAGACTTCCACCGCATGAAAAAATTATGGGTGGGCCAAGTTACAGGCTCCTCAGCAGCCAAAGGTAGAGCCGGTGTACTAATACTCATACACAAATCACTTCCCTGTGAGATAATCTCCACATCCAAGGATGACGAAGGCCAAATCCTCATAGCCAACCTAAAAATAGGCACTCATGAATGGGCAATCTGCAATGTTTATGCCCCCAATAACCCCACTAATTCGTTCTTTCGACAACTAACGTCAACATTGGCACCCCACATTCATCTCCCCCTCCTGATAGGAGGCGACTTTAACCAAGCTCTGGACCCGTCAGAAGATAGATCTAACCCCCCCACACGCCAAACACCTAACGCTACCCCCTTAGCCAGCTTTGCTGAAGATTTGGACCTCATAGACCTTTGGAGAAGAGCCAATCCCACAGGCAGGGACTTTACTTTCTTCTCCCCCCCACACAATACCCTATCCAGGATCGATTACATCCTAACTAATTCGGAGCTAGCTGACCACTCAGCAGACCCTACGATCCAAGCTATTGCGATATTGGATCATGCCCCCATCTCAATAGAGATTTGTGATTTAGGCCCCCAGACCCCCCAAAGGATATGGCGCTTCCCTTCCTATTTAGCACAAAATAAGTCTCTCTGCAGCTCACTTAAACGAACTTGGGAAGACTATTTATACAACAACTGAGAACACTCCTCAAACCCCTGCCTCCTATGGGAAGAAGGTAAAACGGTACTCAGAGGCCACATTATTTCCTTTTCTGCTGCCCACAAAAAACAAGTCAAAAAGGAATATGCAGCAGCTAGCACTGCATTGAGAAAAGCCCAAACTCACTTGAACTTAGTAAACTCCCCTGAACACAGGGCGCAATGGTCAGCGGCCAAATCCCAATTCGACCTGTGGGCAGAGGAACAGGAAAAGCTGCACAAATCCATCTCAGACCTGAGATACCACAAATTTGGCAATAAACCCGGGAAATTGCTTGCTCGCCTCTGCAAGGGCACCTTCACCCCCTCTCACATACCCGCACTCAAGAACACCAATGGGGAATTGATCTCGTCATCAGAGGGTATCAATTCCATCTTAGAGAAATACTACACAAACCTCTATAGACAAGACCCCATTGACGAACAAGCAGCACAAAAATTCTTAGACCTAATCTCCCTTCCCTCAGTGACCGATACACAATTAGACATACTTAATGCCCAAATCACATTGGAGGAAGTCAATTTAGCGATTAAATCCCTTTCCCCAGGCAAAGCTCCTGGCCCAGACGGATTCACCCCAGAGTTCTACAAACTAAATGCGGACGCGCTAGCCCCTACCCTAACCAACGTATTCCAACACATATTGGGAGGCGCCCCTTACCTCCCGTCAGGATACCAAGCCCACATAAAATTGATTCCCAAGAAAGACAAAGACCCTACAGAGCCAAGCTCATACCGCCCGATCTCCTTAGTTAATATAGACTCCAAGCTGCTTTCGAAGATCATGGCCAACAGATTGGCAACCATCATGCCAGACATCATACACCCGGTCCAAGCGGGCTTCACTCAGGGCCGCTCGGCGGTGTCCAACATTAGAAGGGTGCTTGCGGTGCTGGACCTCGCGGGGACCGGCCCAACCTTGGAAAACGCCATAATAGCACTCGATGTTGAAAAAGCATTCGACAATGTAAGTTTCCATTGGTTGCGGCTGGTCCTCGAGAGGTTTGGCTTTGCGGGGCCCTTCCTGCATCTTATAGCCACCATGTACGCAAACCCCACAGCACAAATCATCTCACCTGGATCTATCTCGAATACCATCTCACTCTACAAGGGCACAAGGCAGGGCTGCCCCCTATCTCCCCTCTTATTTAATCTCGCCCTTGAACCCTTGTCTAGTCATCTCCGAAACCACCCTAAACTCCATGGGATTAAAATAGGTAACTCCGAAACCAGATTGGCGATGTTTGCAGACGACATATTGATATTCACCTCTAAACCCCAGCTAGACATCCCATGCATCCAACAAATCTTCACTCAATTCAGGGGATACTCGGGGCTCAAAACAAATTTTGCTAAAAGCGAAGTCCTCCCACTATATCAGGCCCACTCTCCCACTTGGTCGACTAACTCCCCATTCCAAATAGCCAAGACATACATCACATATTTGGGAATAAAAATAGGCAGAACCCCGCATTCCCTCTACCACCTCAATTTCCCTCCAATAATATCCAAAATTATCACCCAATTAGACACCTGGTCCAAACTACCCCTTTCCTTCTTTGGTCGATGCCACCTCTACAAGATGGTGTCCTTCCCTAAATTACTCTATCCACTACAAACCATCCCCTTGCTATTGAAACACCTAGACATACAGAAATTACACAAGGCCCTATCTAAATTCATCTGGCACCTCTCACCCGGACTATATCACCCTCCTGAAGCGAAAATCGTTTTAAACAAAACTCGGGGCTCATAGGGGACTTAACTCACTTCTAAACAACCTACGTACCCTACAGATCGACCCCAAATCTCCACTTATAGTTATACAGCAGACGTTTGTAGCGGTT
>BLSH010040532.1:153359-165805 GCA_018402905.1 Glandirana rugosa
CCCGGACTATATCACCCTCCTGAAGCGAAAATCGTTTTAAACAAAACTCGGGGCTCATAGGGGACTTAACTCACTTCTAAACAACCTACGTATACTCGGGGCTCAAAACAAATTTTGCTAAAAGCGAAGTCCTCCCACTATATCAGGCCCACTCTCCCACTTGGTCGACTAACTCCCCATTCCAAATAGCCAAGACATACATCACATATTTGGGAATAAAAATAGGCAGAACCCCGCATTCCCTCTACCACCTCAATTTCCCTCCAATAATATCCAAAATTATCACCCAATTAGACACCTGGTCCAAACTACCCCTTTCCTTCTTTGGTCGATGCCACCTCTACAAGATGGTGTCCTTCCCTAAATTACTCTATCCACTACAAACCATCCCCTTGCTATTGAAACACCTAGACATACAGAAATTACACAAGGCCCTATCTAAATTCATCTGGCAAGGTCGTAAACCAAAAATTGCACTTCAAAAATTATTCCTCCCTAAACAAGAGGGAGGGACAAACTTACCAGACACACGACTTTACAACCTGTCTTGCCTCCTGAGATCTGGTCTGGACTGGATATCCAACAAGTCCCACTATGCAAACTTCGACCTAGAATCACAAATGGTCACTCCCTATGCCCTGGCAGCCCTGCTCCACTGTGAACCGAAATCCCTCCCGGTGGCATTAAGATACAACCTACTCATTAGAGATACTGCACTGGCCTGGAGGGAAACGAGAAGGAAGCTGGGAGTCCCATCGCAAGTTTCCAGACACCTCCCGATACTGGGTCACCCCCTCTTCTCCCAAGCCTCTCACCACCCGATCTTCACCTGTTGGGCTGCCAAGGGTCTAACCCACTTCTTCCATTTATATGACACTACAACGGGGTCACCTCTAGCTCTCCAAACAATTGTCGACAAATACAACATTCCCCCTCAACACCACCTCTACATCAGCCAAGCCCTCAGTTTCATCAACAGGATATCTCCCAACAAGAACAAATGCTTTGAACTCTCTCTCACAGATTCATTCATTGACCTAAAAGCCTTTAAAATTTCACACCTCTATAAACCACTGGCATCCTCTGCAGCTAAACCTTTAAAAGGCAATCTGCTTTCAACTTGGAATAAAGACCTCTCATCCCAAGAAGCGTCCCATCATATCATCAAGGGCTACAATATAACACGATCATTTATCTCTAACGAGTTTTGGCGTGAGCAACAGTTTAAGATTATGCACCGCACCCACGTCCCTTATCGGAGGCAGGCCATGGACCCCCTCCAACAGACCTGCCGTTGGTGCAACGAACACAAACCCTCACTGCTACACAAACTGTGGTCATGCCCTATCGTCACACAATTCTGGGATGCAGTGGGAAAAACTAGCTGCAACAGTCACCGGCCTACACCCCCACAAAAACCTCTACCTACTCTTATTCGGCTCATATTACTCCCCGATGACACCCCTCCCACCTCACCAGCTGAGAACTTTACAAAAAAACCTGCCGTGGCTTACGACGTGCTATATGATAGCCAGAAGAACCATACTCAGACAGTGGATCCAACCCTCCCCCCCACTATAAGCTCAGTTCATCAAGAACTGCTGACCTTGATGGGTAAAGAACATTTGGACCTATCACTTCAACAAAAGGCTCCCTCTCTTCCGCATCGAAACCAACTTCTTCAATTTCACGACAAGTGGGACCGATATTTGGAATCCTTCCCATCGAGAAGACCTCTGTCCCTTATGCCACCAGCACATTCTCACCTCCTACTATCCTCAAAACGATAAAGCCTTACTAAGATACCACAAAAATCCCCTTATTACCCTACACTTGGAAAACACTACAAACCTAACTGAGCTGTGACAACAACATCAATCTACATGTAGTAATCTCTGGACTCAAGCTAACCTTCGGACCTGGAGCGCCTGACTCAAACCATAGGCAATTGCAACTGGTGGTCGAACTGATTCTTGGTCCCCCCCCCCCCCCCCCACTCTTACCCGCCAACCCTCCTTCCCCATCCACCCTCATCCTACCCCCCCTCCATCCCTACTTAGTGGATGGTAACCGGTGTAAACTATCACACCTATATCCTGTCAGTTAACCCTGTTACCCCATTGAGTTGTTTCAGCTGTTACTTATTGTACCCGTTGTCTTTACATGCTATGTAATGAGAAAAACATCCAATAAATATTATTTAAAAAAAAAATTTTGAGTGTTCGATGAATGGGCCGAACAGCCAATGTTCAGCCCAAACTCATACTGGGGCAGAACCATTCACCCAGCACTACCAGTGTCCAATCATCTGAAGGTAGCCTGTATATAAGCCATAGTCTATCCTGTACTGTGCGATTAAGATTAACATTTTAACATTTGTATTTTAATTACATTAAACACAAACATCAGGAGGGTGGTTTGCTATTTTATTACTTATAGGTATAGTTTAGATGACTGCAAAGGTCTGCAACATTCAAAAGATTAAATGCCATCCCTAAATCACATCGGTAGATAGGAAGATAGATGAACATTCTGGTGTATGTTTATTTGCGTATGCAAGCCATCATTTTTTCCCAAAATTTTGCTCACTTCTATAATCTAGCCTTTATGCATTGGATGTGGTATGTGTCAGAGCCTCATAAATAAAACAGGAGAACACATTCAATTTTAGATTGTGCAGATAAACAGGTTCTTTTCAGCCACCAAACTCAAGTGACTGAGACAAATTCAGCAGTTCTTAAGATGGAGAATACATTACAATCAGAGTAAATTGTTCTCAATTTCAGGTAATGCAAGTTTCTACAATTTTCTTCCTCTCCATATCTTTTCAATGAATATATTATTCCCTCTATTACTTCTTTTGTACTTACAGTTCCTATCGTAGCCAAGATTTGCATTTCACCTAAACATAAGCATCAGAACCTAAATGCACTTTAAATCTGCTTCTAAGATAGTCTGAAGACTATACTGTCAAGTTCAATTTTAGTTATATATTCTCCATAGTAATAATGAACATAAAATGTATATTATTAACTAATAATGTAGGTAACTTTTATGCCTTTCAGATATGATATCATGTGATGAATAAATCCACTTACCAAAATTGGGATTTTCAGTGGGTCAGGTAGATTCATATAAGACAGAAATTATCTATGACAGTTTGAGATTTCCATTTCATTTTACCTTAAATGCATTTATAGCTAAATCACAGTGTTAAATACCTGTAGCAACCTTTGAGCTGGAAAGCTGTGGCATTTCATTTTCAATATTTTTATTACGTTTTCAAGAAAAAAGCAGAGATATTGCACAGAATAGAATGTTTTGGTTCATCATATGAACAGGTCTACAAAAGAGCATGAAATAAATAATATAGAGATATTATCAGCAAGAGTGTACTTAGAAACAGCAGAGTCTCCTGACTTTGATAACAAACCAGTCACCAGTTGAGCGAGTCCGCCCAGCCACCCCACATGGGAGAAAGCTGCGTCAAGGGGAGAGGTGTGAGCTCCCCCCACCCGTCAACTGTCTAGTCATATGCGTCAAAGAAGTGTAACGTATACTCCTGAACATGATCAAGGAAACCCATGTAAATATGAAACGGAGTAAGAGGAAAATATTGGAAATGTCCTGATCTGAGCTGTGGCATTTCATGACATTGGCTGCTGGAAAGATAGGTATAGATAGACTTCATTTACAAGGCCAACCTCTTTTTGTAAGTGACCCTATGGTGACAATGCCACTTTTATGAAATAGCCACTGCAATTGAAAGTCTATAGAAAATAAAAGACGAGTTGGATGGTACATGCTGTGCAAAGGGACTCTGGTTCTTCCACATAAAAATAAAAAAGTAAGATCTAAAAAAGCCCACTTAGTGTGTGTAATATTTTTTGTGTCAAGTTAACCTACATTATGGTATGGCTTCATTAAAAGGCAGTTCAAAGCATAATGTTGTGAAGAATGCAAGAAGCTGATTTCAATCTACTGTAGCAATGTGAGTTAAAGATTGATTATGATTAGTTAATGTGGGTTTATGCACTTTGTACAGTATTAATTCCAATGTCATCAACTCAGCATTTGTAATGTTCCATAATTCAGTTGGGTTTACTAAAGGCAAATAGACTGTTCATTTTGCAAGCAGAGTTGCACTTTGCAAGGGAATTAGCCCCAGAGCTTAGAGAATGAGGTGTAACTCTGCTGTCATCCGACATACAATTAGTGCAAACAAAACATGTCATTTTTTTTTAATTTTTCTTGCACATGATTGGACATTCACTAAGCCCAAGGGTAAATTCCCCTGCAAAGTGCAACTTCCCTTGCAAAGTGTATAGCTTTTTTGTCTTTTAGTAAAATAATCTCAGTGTCTCATTTATGATATGTATATCCACAGGATATATTTTCAATTAATTCCTAAATTGCAGTTAATTTTTCATTTTTAAGGTTAAGTGTATTTCTGCTCCTGTAAAGCTGACCTCTCCACTATTATAGTGACAAGCTATTGTACAATAACTGATTTAAATGAAGAATCACAATGCAAAAGCCATCTCAGTGAATTCAGACGATAAATACATCAGGCTAAACTGCTTAGGAACAGGAGAGGGAATACTAATCCTTCTACACTTATGTTCATTTACTGATGTTTATTTATATATTCTGTTTGCAGCTCTCATTCACAGTACTGTGCTTCCAGCTAAAGCTGTTACAGAGTGGTAGATGGATTTAAAGGGAGGATGACAGTGATGACCATCAGTAATGGTGTATTTATAAAAAGATGTACTTGCCAATTCCTTAGGCAATATTAGGCAAACATTTTTCGAACATTCAGAAAACAACATTGACCCTATTTAATAAGATATACAGTATTTTACCAATGTGCACCCGACATCTGCCAAATAATCACACATTCTCTAACTTAGTAGAACATTGGGATCAACAAATTACATAGGGCTTGGGCTATACCAGTTGCATTGCCACATAGTAATTGGCGTTTTATGTTTTTTCTGGTATGTGGAGGGCATCTAATATATTATTTTACTTGATATATTTTAAAATGATCCTAACTCACTTTGTTTTTTGTTTTTTTTGTTCAATTTTTTTATTGGATTTCAAAAGAAAAGGATGATACAACCTTTTGCGCGGATGCAGCCGCTTAGCAGTCAACAATGAGTCTGTTAACATAACAGTGAAATGTATAAATAACACATTAAAACACATTACAAACAGTCATAGTGAAACATATATATGTCATACTTGCTCTTATGGGTCAGGGTGCACATGAAGAACATTTTTTTTTTATTGCTGAATTTATGCATAATATATGCACAAGAAACATAATGCTAAATGGGGCTTTAGGGGTACCTTATAATCAATGTGGAGTAGAACAAAATTTAAAACTTTGTTCTTTCCAGGTCTAATTACTGTTAAATATAATATTTGAGATGTAAGAGTATTTAGACCTGGAAAGAACATAGAATTGATGTATTATTTAATCATCTTTACCACATTTGAATGAAATTGCTAAGATATGTGATTTTATTGTGCAATTTTTTTCATGAAATTGTAGATTTTGTTGTACTGCACATTGATTATGTGGTACCTTAAATGTCCCATTAAGTATTTTGTTTCAAATAATTAATATACAAGGCAAAGGTGTCAAACTGAATTTTATTGCGGGCCACATCAGCATAATCATTTGGAGTAGAGAATGTGTAGCGCTCACCAATAAACTTAGTAATACAATCTGCCCATAGGGTCAGAAAAGATTATGCATCAAAAAGTATGTGAATTAAAAAAAAATCCAACTAAAAAAAATATGGTGTAATAACTAGGAATCACCACAAGATGTCACCTGTGAACTCATCACATTACAAGCAATCTAGGTCTTTCTATGTATGTGTGACAATCTAAGTCTGACTTAAATAAAGTGCAATTTCAATGTAGACATAATCAGGTCCAACATAAAAGCAATCAGAATGTGCTACATATGCAAATGCAGTGTAAAAAAGAAATATATCCACAAAACTGTAAAATCAAACTTTAAATGAAAAAAGTGTGATAACTAGAATTCACCACCGGAGGTCATCTATGCACTCTTAATAGAGAGGATTTATCAAGTGTAGTAACATTCACCACCGGAGGTCATCTGTGCATCAATCAGAATCTTATACAATCAAAATATTTCCATGTATGTGTGCAAATACAAAAAAAAATGCAAATGCAATATAAATGAGACATTCCACTCAATATGAATACAATCAGATGTATAAATAAAGTGCAATAATGATAATAAGACTTATATAGTTCAAACAAAGTGTCTGTGCAAAAAAGTGCTGCGAATAATAATAATGGAATTGAACCAGCATAGAGTACGATGAAATCAGTAGAATGTATTGGATTGGGAAAATTAATTTATAAAAAATAAATAAAAATAAATATAATTTTTTTTTTTTGCAAATGTCCCAAATTAAATATTCTGGATTTGTAATAATACAAAAATGATCTATCGCTGGCTCCAAACTTTGAGTCACTGCACACAAAGAAGCTGGAAAGCTATCACCAAAGAAGGGGAGGGAGGGACAGGGTGACCTAGGTCGTGGAATCCCAGCTCAGCATGCTTCACCCGTGGGGTGCCTGGCCTCTTACCTCCCAGAGTGACCCCAATGGGTCTAGTAGCACCTAGAGATGGATAAATGGAGTCTTCTCCTGTCGGTCCCAGAGTATCTCTACCGAACTTGGGCACTGTGTGGGGGGTGATGGTCATCAGATCCGTCCAGACATTATTTATTTTTTCCCGAGATGGATTCTTCAGCTCTCACATGTTCATAAACAAGGAAGGAAGGGGGTACTCCATGGTGTAGTATGTATAAACTCACATTTATTAAAAAAGTAGTAACTTACATAAAAGAGTGTAGATATGAGCATCAAACAAACAGGTTGTGTAAAACTATGGGACTTCCTGTCTCAGCCATGACAGGACATGATGTCACCTGGCTTCTCCCTACGCATTGCATCACAGATCACATGACTTCTTCAACGGGTTTATGGCATTATAGCTGCCCTCAAAGAGACGTTGTATCTCTAAGAATATTTAAATGTATCTACTCTTTATCATATTAAATAATTGTGTCTGCATTCGATTATTACTGGTTTTAGTAATAACGTAAGTAAAAACTAGTTAACCACTTCAACCCCAGAAGGTTTTACCTTTTTAATGACTAGGCCACTTTTTGCAATACGGCTCTGTGTCGATTTAACTGACAATTGCACGATCGTGCGACGTTGTACCCAAACAAAATTGATGTCCTTTTTTTCCCCGCAAATAGAGCTTTATTTTGGTGGTATTTAATCACCTTTTGCGGTTTTTATTTTTTGCGCTATAAACAAAAAAAAACCTGACAATTTTGAAAAAAAAAACAGCAATGTTTTACTTTCTGCAATAATACATATCCAAAAAAATATATATATAAAAATCGTTGGTAAGAGTACCCTTTACTCACTTATTGGGAATGCACAGTGCATGATGCAGTTTTTTCACAAATATTGAAGATTCATGATCACAGTATCGGGTGTCTTGACAGGACTGATAGATACTATTCATATATATTTGGACTATATATGTCTTTTTTATTTTTCACTTATTATCATTATATTTTTTCACCTTTTTATTTGATTTCACCATTGCGATCATAACATTGCAATTCTATGCGGTGTTTCTCTTGTAGCGCTACACATTTTTGGTTTATGTACACATGCACAAGTTGGAAGTTTTGTTGTGTCAGCTGCTTTACTTTTCATTTATGGTAAACTTTTGTAGGTTAGCGCAATATTTTTTCTATATTACTTTACCTTCTTAATGACTAGGCCACTTTTTGCAATACGGCTCTGCGTCGATTTAACTGACAATTGCACGATCGTGCGACGTTGTACCCAAACAAAATTGATGTCCTTTTTTTCCCCGCAAATAGAACTTTATTTTGGTGGTATTTAATCACCTTTTGCGGTTTTTATTTTTTGCGCTATAAACAAAAAAAGACTGACAATTTTTGAAAAAAAAAAAAACAATGTTTTACTTTCTGCAATAATACATATCCAAAAAAATATATATATAAAAAAAACAAATGTATTCATCAGTTTAGGCTAATATATATTCTTTTACATATTTTTGGTAAAAAAAATTGCAATAAGCGTATATTGATTGGTTAGCACAAAAGTTATAGCGTCTACAAACTATGGGAAAGATTTATGGACTTTTACTTTTTTTAATGTTTTTAATGGTAATGGTGGCGATCTGCAATTTTTAGCAAGACTGCAACATTGCAGCGGACAAATCTGACCCTAAGTGACACTTTTTGGGGACCAGTGACATTATTACATTGATCAGTGCTAAAAAATGCAGTAATCAATGCATAAATGACACTGGCAGGGAAGGGGTTAACACTAGGGGGCGATCAAGGGGCTAACTGTGACCCCTGGGTGTGTTCTAACGGTGTGGGGGCTGGGCTCACTGGAACACCAGAGAGAATGCTGTTCTCGATCACTGGGAACAGCAGATCTCATGGAGAGCTGACATGTAAGAACCAATTTATCAATACATTTTTTCCATCCAATATATTTTCTCTTATTTTTATGCAAGCAATTTACCAATATATATTTTTTGTAATATTTATACCTAGAGACTTTTATGATATGATACTCCTGATGAGAGGACAGATCCTCGAAATGAGTATTGCGTATGCAAGTACAGTATGGGTGGCATAGCCTATTGTTGCTGTGCACTTATATTTATATAAGCCATCATGTATTCATACAACAATGAAATCCTTTTTGACCCATTGTCAGCTTTTTATGCTATTTATTCTTTCTGCATCTTGCATTTTGTAAACCATCATATGTACTTTTTCTATGTGTAATAAAATAATTGTTATCTTATCCATGAATCTGTTACTTATATGCAACATTTTCAGTGACTTGTCTCATATAAAGTCCCATGACCACAGTTTTTTGTATATATACACACATATATATATATATATATATATATATATATATATATATATATATATATATGATTAGGGGTGGAGGCATGTCATGGTGGCAGTGCCCGATCATAATTTCTTTCCTGTCAGAATGGGGATCCGCCTTGTTTACATAGGCAGATCCACATTCTGCCTCTGTGTACCGCAATCGCGCTTAACACAATAGAGCCGACCTGCCACCGTAAATATACAGTGGCTGTTCGGCAAGTGGTTAATAAGGGTCACACACTGCTGTTGTCATCTACAAACTTTATTGGAGATTGCTCAAGCAGAACACAGTTCTGCCATGGTGTTCTGTTTGTTGTTCTCACAGCCCTATCACTTTAAGTAATTGCTAACAAAGACATATAGTATCTCACAAAAGTGAGTACACCCCTCACATTTTTGTAATTTTTTTTTATATCTTTTCATGTGACAACACTGGACAAATGCCACTTTGCTACAATGTAAACTAGTGGGTGTACAGCTTGTATAACAATGTAAATTTGCTGTCCGCTCAAAATAACTCAGCACACAGCCATTCATGTTTAAACCATTGGCAACAAAAGTGTGTACACCCTTACATGAAAATGTCCAAATGGGGCCCAACTAGACATTTTCCCTCCCCAGTGTCATGTGGCTCATTAGTGTTACAAGGTCTCAGGTGTGAATAGGGAGCAGGTGTGTTAAATTTGATGTTATCACTCTCACTCTCTCATACTGGTTACTGGAAGTTCAACATGGCACCTCATGGCAAAGAACTCTCTGAGGATCTGAAAAAAAGAATTGTTGCTCTAATAAATTTGGCCTAGGCTATAAGAAGATTGCCAAGACCCTGGAACTGTGCAGCAGCACAGTGGCCAAGACCATACACCGGTTTAACAGGACAGGTTCCACTCAGAACAGTCCTCACCATGGTCAACCAAAGAAGAGTGCACGTGCTCAGCATCATATCCAGAGGTTATCTTTGGATTTTAAAAATAGCAGACCGCGCTGGACTGACTCCCTTAGTTCAGAATCTGTGTGGGAATAATCGTGGGCGCTAACCCACTCCCAGTGCATCTAGCTGGCTGGATAGAGGAGAGGTGTGGGCCCTCTTGCGGGGCTTAGGCTGCTACCTCTGGAAACGGCTTGAGAATGTCATTTCCATGCTTGAATCAGGGGGTGAGTGAAAGGAGCGCCCAGAGTCAGGTAAAAAGTTAGTGAGTATTTAGCTGTAGTAAGTACAATGTAGTCAAGCCAATGGGTTTCGGGGGATTAACGACTCCCCCTTCCTCAGGGCTGCTGATAACTGATTGCAGTTGCAGGATCTTTCATAGGATGTGTATCTTTTGTAACACTTGGATCATATGTAGAGCTGGGATCAGCCTGGCAGTAGCTGATCCCAGCTTTACACATGATCCAAGTGTTACAAAAGACACACATCCTATGAAAGATCCTGCAACTGCAATCAGATATCAGCAGCCCTGAGGAAGGGGGAGTCGTTATTCCCTCGAAATGTGTTGGCTTGATTCCATTGTACTTACTACAACTAAATACTCGCTAACTTTTTACCTGACTCTGGGCGCTCCTTTCACTCACCCCCTGATTGGAGAGATTATCTTTGGAAAATAGAGGGGTGGGGGGGGGTCAGCCTGTCAGTGCTCAGACCATATGCCCCACAGTGCATCAAATTGGTTTGCATGGTTTTTGTTCCAGAAGGAATCTTCTTCTAAAGATGATACACAAGAAAGCCAGCAAACAGTTTGCTGAAGAGAAGCAGACTAAGAACATGGATTACTGGAACCATGTGCTGTGCTCTGATGAGACCAAGGTAAACTTACTTGGTTCAGATAGTGTCAAGCCTGTGTGTGGCAACTAGGTGAGGAGTACAAAGACAAGTGTGTCTTGCCTACAGTCAAGCATGGAGGTGGGAGTGTCATGGTCTGGGGCTGTATATGTGCTGCAGGCACTGGGGAGCTACAGTTCATTGAGGGAACCATGAATGCCAACATGTACTGTGATATACTGAAGCAGAGCATGATCCCCTTTGGAGGCTGCAGGGCAATATTCCAACATGATAACGACCCTAAACACACCTCCAAGATGATCACTGCCTTCCTAAAGAAGCTGAGGGTAAAGGTGATGGACTGGCCAAGCATGTCTCCAGAACTAAACCCTATTGCCCATCTGTGGGGCATCCTCAAATGAAAGGCAGAGGAGCGCAAGATCTCTAACATCCACCAGCTCCGTGATGTCGTCATGAAGGAGTGGAAGAGGACCCCAGTGGCAACCTGTTAAGCTCTGGTGAACTCCATGCCCAAGAGGGTTAAGGTAGTGCTGGAAAATAATGGTAACCACACAAAATATTGACACTTTCAGGCCCAGTTTGGACATTTTACTTAGGGTGTACTCACTTTTGTTGCCAGTGGTTTAGACATTAATGGCTGTGTGTTGTGTTATTTTGAGGGGGCAGCAAATTTACACTATCATACAAGCTGTACACTCACTACTTTACATTGTAGCAAAGTGTCATTTCTTCAGTGTTGTCACATGAAAAGATATAATAAAATATTTACAAAAATGTGACGGATGTACTCACTTTTGTGAGATACTGTATTTGGACTGCGGCTGTTCAATTGGGACCTGAACATATGGTCCTAATATTACAGTTCCTATTTATATCACAGCACTTTCCAGCAATGCTGTCTGACAGTATGTAAAACCTTATGCACAAAAAATGTGTCATACAGTGCTTAATATAAAATAAAACAATCATACTTTGGCAATTCAAAGTGAAATTAACAAATATGCATTCAAACAATTTTACATATCAAATAAGTCCTTCCAGTATTGTGGAATAAAAATAATGTGACAAATTGTCTTACTTGTAACGCTCCTTATTCAAAATGTGTTCCAGTGCAAATTGTGCGTATATACAATAAAGATGCTTCAGTGCTGTAAACTCTCTGTGTCTCCTCCACCACTCTGCCTGTTGTAACACTCACCAGATTTTTTAGATCTCCCACTCTTCAAACACTGATAGCAACACCGCAGGAGAAATGCTAGCACAGGCTTCCAGTATCCGCAGTTTCAGGTGCTGCACATCTCGTATCTTCACAGCATAGACAATTGCCTTCAGATGACCCCAAAGATAAAAGTCAAAGGGGGTCAGATCGGGAGACCTTGGGGGCCATTCAACTGGCCCACGATGACCAATCCACTTTCCAGGAAACTGTTCATCTAGGAATGCTCGGACCTGACACCCATAATGTGGTGGTGCACCATCTTGCTGGAACTATGATGTCGGTGATAGGGAATTGCTGGCCATCACGTCGGCTTTGGAGGAATGGCGGTACCTCCTGGAAGGAGCAGCTCACCCGGTATTGATTTTTACTGACCATAAAAACCATAAAAAAAACATATGCTGTGAAGATACGAGATGTGCAGCACCTG